>CM034350.1:50597669-50719233 GCA_019925275.1 Mytilus edulis
AGTTATGAAAGTCAAGTGGCTCGAGCATTTTTCAAAAAGAAGTTTTCAAAAAATTTCAAAGAAATATTTTATACAGTGGGTTAGCTTTCATTAGTCTTCACAATCCTATAGTTTGACAACTTTTGGTTATATTTATAATTTAGAATCTTCATTGAAGGTGGAGCACGAAGGCACAGTTAATTAATTATATTGATGTGCCATTTGTATGCAAGAGTGACATTCCTTTGTATTATGTGCCGATTCGAAAAAAAAGTTATTCGAGTATTGTCTCCCTTTAACAGGTTCATTATTTTATAATTAAGTATAGGTTTCTGATATAACTTTGAATAATTACAAAATGTATCAATTCAATATATTTCAGTTTTTGTTATTGGTGTATCAAAAACATTGATGTACGAATATGATTTCATAAATTTTGGAACGTTTAAAATGATAACATACCAATATAAAGAACCGTTCATCATTTTTGACTATAAATGAATTAATTGGGAAATTAACCAGAGTTATCTAATATTAATAACAGAGGAGATAATGATAAAAAAAAAACACACAGAGAGGGTCTTGCAAGCAATTTTTAATTGTAGCTTATCTTACGTTAAAACAATTTTCCGAGAATGTTACTTTATACAAATATAAGGACTTTGTTAGCTAAATCTACAAAATTTTATTAGATATTATGAATTTTATTACAATAGATTAATATGCTAGCAAGAAATGTTATTATACCTCAGTATGTTTTTTCTTATATAAAAATTATGAAATAATTGTGCGATTTCCTTCCAATAAACGCGCTGTTCCTTTGCCTTTTGTATGCCTTTGGTGTGCATGTTACTTTTTTGTCTCGGTTATTGTATAGAAAGGTATATACTATGAAAATTAGAGCGAGGGGCTTTGCCCCAAGCTCTTATTTTCATAGTATATACCTTTCTATACAATATCCAATTTAGCACATATTTACAAATTGAGTAATCCTGTAATTAGTCTATTGATATGTTTTGGATGACTGGATGTAGCTCATTTACGTAGTTTTGTAAATCTACTCACTATAATATCATTGTAAAAATGGTATTTCAAAGGCCCTTGACTTTAAAATGTAAAGAAGGTAGCTGCTGGTGTAAGTATGTTTATTGATATGAACGAAGCGTTGTTTCACTATACATGTACTTATTTACATGGTAAGATGACAAAATGAATTGACCAAGAGCAGACAATTCTTAAATTGCAGTGAAAGCTTTACATTCTTGAAAACATTTTTTTAATTTCACATAAAACCTTACACTATCTTAATACAAACAGTTGGATCCCTCTCCCACATCGTATCACAAATGATATCGGATATGTTCCTTACGTCGTAACTACAATCCCCTTCCCTTTCCTGAATGTGACCTACCGAATTAGACTATTTACCGGATTTGTTATCACATAATCAACACGACGGGTGCCGCATGTGGAGCAGGATCTGCTTACCCTTCCGGAGCACCTGAGATCACCCCTAGTTTTTTGGTGGGGTTCGTGTTGTTTATTCTTTAGTTTTCTATGTTGTGTCGTGTGTGCTGTTGTTTGTTTGTCTTTTTCATTTTTAGTCATGGCGTTGTCAGTTTGTTTTAGATTTATGAGTTTGACTGTCCCTTTTGGTATCTTTCGTCCCTCTTTTAAAAATGGCTGGATCTGCCCCTGGTATGTACACATAGGTAGTCTAGTGGATAGTTTATATGCATGAAATATTTGTCACTGGACATTAGGCAACCAAATATCGACCAATTTATGACTAAATATATCAAATTGCTTTATTAGTAATTTCCCTTCAAAAGATTCATGGTTGACTCTTTTTGTGTACAAAGTAATTGCATGGAAGATAAAGGATTACAAATTTTAGATTGAGTTGTACTTCAATCAAGGTATAAAGCACCATTATTATTACTCTTTAATTAAATGAAAGAAACTTTTTTAATTGTCAAAACAAAATTTAGATCAAAAGATTGATTAGTAGGATGTTAAAAATCTTTTTGAAAACTAATTACAAACTATTTAGTTAAATTTGGAACACATCATTTATTTCAAAATAGCCAGTAGCAATTTTTGTTCTAATATCTTGATTACAATACAATGAAATCTTACCCTTGTGGTCATTCATGCGTAGTTACTTAGTACACGGAAAAAGTATGTACTATGAAAATTAGAAGGCAAATTCAAGCAATTTGATTGGACGAGAAGTTGTAAGTATGTGCTAAGGTGTCATAATTGTCACGATCCAGATGAATTTTATAGAGTAATTCACATATTTATTCAGTCAAACTTGTATATAGATAATGATTTGTGAAATTGTCGTAATGATCAGAGATCAGAGAATTGCACTTGCAGTCTTTGCGCAGGACGCCTTTTTTCACAGTTTATTTTATACATAGTTTTAACATACGCTTTTATGTATATATGTACGTTTGGCCTAAGTTTGGTTCACCTGTGTTAAAACGCACACTGATTAGGCTTAGCCTATTTACACACCTGTTGACTATTTTTAAACAGTGGTCAATCGAGTTCTTCGGACAGGTTTGGCTATTTTTAAACAGTGGTCAGATGAGTTCTTTGGACACGTTGTGATTTTATTTCTGCTTGGGATTTACGTGTGGAAGGATGCCACACTCGTTAGAGCATTTTCATATTTGATACCTAAATTTAACTTACAATGGTTCTACTGTCTAGTGCATCAATTCCGAGGTAAGTGTTTTATTCTTACATATATTATTACTTTTCTGTGTCTCACTTTTGTTTATCAAATTTCCGAAACTTTCAGACTTCTGCAGACAATTTTCCATTGTGTAAATTGTTCAATTTACAATGCTTTGTAAACGGATTTAAAGATATGAAAACCATGTTTTATATTCAGATATTTGCGGTTTTACTAGTGAACAAGAACAAGATTGTTAATTACGGGTACAAATTGAATGTACGTGATATTTATGTGTACAAGGTTCCGAATTTCCTTATGTACGTGAAACTATCATGCAAATTATGATATTTATTACAGTATGACACATTTTGCTGCATATAAAATGTATGTGCGTATTTATCTACGTAAATTAATAGAATATATATGTTCATTTTATGAACGTGAGATTATAGAGTTCATGTTTATGTTGCATGAACGTTCAGGTAAAATGCATATCTAAATTGATAATCGTACTAAAGAGTTTGTACAATTATATTATTACTAGGTTTCAGCCTGCACCAGAGTAATACAATGCTGCGGTGTTAAGGAGTGGTCATATGGATTGACCGCAATCAGACATAATTCATCAAACAACATATCTACATATTATAGTGGAACTGTGTTGCACGATACCATAACCGTCATAACGATACCATAACCGTCATAACGATACCATAACCGTCATAACGATACAAAGGGAAGTAATCTGGATAATATACAAACTACTGAAGCTGTTGAACTATTTATTTGGACTTTAATGTTTAGAATAATTTGATGTATTTTTTCTTCTTAATTGTTTTTTGTTTTTGTTTGTTTATTAAATAATTTATTTATTCTATTCGTTGATTCGTTAGTCAATATTGTAAAATAGCACTGAAAGACTTATCCATCCGTCCGTCCGTGACAATAATTGATAATCCATATCCCTTATTATCTTTCATTCTATTTCTATATATAGTCCCTACTATGTATTGGCTTCCGAAGCTACACAAAACACCTTACAAAGATAGATTTATTTCGTCTTCAAGCCATTGTTCCACTACTAAATTGTCTATTCTTCTTACCAGTACACTTGGTACAATCAAAAACCAATTTTGAATGTTCAAAGTTTTGATTTTTCTACCCTGTATACCACATTGCCTCACATTCTCATTAAGAAAAAATTCACCCACCTAATTAAATGGGCATTTAAAAAGTCAGAATGTGAATATATATGTTCAAACTCTATTAGGTCATTTTTTAGTAGCAATAAACAAAAAAAACTATGTCAATTGGACATGCTTTGATACTATATATGCCCTTGAATTTTTACTAGATAACATTTTTGTTCGCTTTGGAGATTCCGTATATCGTCAGGTTATTGGAATTCCAAAGGGGACTAACTGTGCACCACTTATTGCGGACCTGTTTTTGTATTGCTACGAGTTACAATTTATGACAAAAACCAGCAAAGACCTATCGAAACAACATCTTATAAACAAATTTAATAATACTTTTAGATATTTGGACGACATTTTGGCTCACAATAATGACGACTTCAGTATGTACACTAAAGAAATTTATCCTGTTGAACTCACTTTAAATAAAGCTAATACTAACAATGACCACTGCCCTTTCCTCGATCTTGATATCTATATCACTAACGGAAAGCTTAATACTAAAATTTATGATAAAAGAGATGATTTTTTCATTTCCTATCGTTAATTATTCATTTTTAGATGGTGACGTTCCATTGTCACCATCTTACGGTGTTTATATATCTCAACTTGTACGATTCGCTCGTGTATGTAACAATGTTTTAGATTTTAACGAGAGAAATTTATGTATTACTGAAAAATTATTACACCAGGGTTTTCGATATCACAAACTAGTCAAAACATTTACTAAATTCTATCATCGGTATAAGGACATCATTCGTAAATATAGCTCAACATGCAGACTTCTTATACATTCAGGTATTTCACATCCAATTTTTTTATGGAAATATTCTGTATAAAGCACAAAAATGTCAGTATTCACCTCAGAAACTAACAAAACCTTTAAATAGACTTATCAAGAAGGGATATAGTTACGATATTGTTGTCAGGTCACTAACGATTGCTTATTTTGGCGTTAATATTGATTCACTTATAGGGTCTTTGCATCGGAACTAAACACATTTATTAAAAAAACAGTTGTTGGCATGACACGGGTTATGTTCTTCTCATATAAGTTATGATGGTATGATACTAAACCCCTAACGGGAAGGATTGTGTCTGATATTCATATGATGAAATCATAATCTTTCAATCAGTTTAATTGAAGTCTGGAGCTGGCATGTCAGTTAACTGCTAGTAGTCTGTTGTTATTTATGTATTATTGTCATTTTGTTTATTTTCTTTGGTTACATCTTCTGACATCAGACTCGGACTTCTCTTGAATTGAATTTTAAATGTGCGTATTGTTATGCATTTACTTTTCTACATTGGCTAGAGGTATAGTGGGAGGGTTGAGATCTCATAAACATGTTTAACCCCGCCGCATTTTTGCGCCTGTCCCAAGTCAGGAGCCTCTGGCCTTTGTTAGTCTTGTATTTTTTAAATTTTAGTTTCTTGTGTACAATTCGGAAATTAGTATGGCGTTCATTATCACTGAACTAGTATATATTTGTTTAGGGGCCAGCTGAAGGACGCCTCCGGGTGCGGGAATGTCTCGCTACATTGAAGACCTGTTAGTGACCTTCTGCTGTTGTTTTTTCTATGGTCGGGTTGTTGTCTCTTTGACACATTCCCCATTTCCATTCTCAATTTTATAACAAAAGAACTCTTAAAATCAAGGAATCTGTTTAATTCTTTGAAACATAATATACATTTAGAATTTATTTTTCTAGTTTCTGCTGTGCATTAAAACTTTTGTGGATAAACAGCGTTGGCTGTACTTTTAATTCGATGTGGCTCTCATGACTCATGTGTTTGTGACTTGAAAAGAGGGACACAAGGAATTAATCTACCTTTACGACTTAATTAAAAAACAAATTTCATGGACTATTTGTAAATATTGAACTAGTAACATATTTGATTAGGGACCAGCGAAGGAGTCCTCTGGATGCCGGGGGCTTTTCGCTGCATTGAAGACCATTGGCTGTTGTCTGCTCTATAGTCGGGTTGTTGTCTCTTCGACACATTCCCCATTTCTATTCTCAATTTTATAGATACTGAATGTACAAACATGTGGATGTGTTTGATTTTTTATATCGATTATTTTTATTGTTTCCTTTATTAGACTATTATCTTAAGAGTGAAAAACATACTTAGTTTAACCACATCCCTGATATTCTTTTTTTAATTATCTATTAGGGATAATTCCTGTATATAATAAAAACTTACTTATCTATTCGGGATAACTCCTGTATATAATAAAAACTTACTATTTCCCTCTAAAAATCTTTCTAAGAAGCCATCCCATGATCCGTCATAGTTATACATAAGCAGTCCATGATGATGGTGATAATATGAAACAGCAACATCTTTCGGATTTCTCATAGTATAAACTATCTTACATTTCCGCCTAAGGCAATCTGTCGGAAGCATGAGAAATTCGAGATGTGTATTCAGTATACGAGGAGACGGTAGAGAATCGAACGACTTTTTTGACATGCTTTCAATCATGCCTTTCATTTTAGTGTGTTCTATTAATTCTGCTTTCTGTGTAGACAGCATCTGGATAATTTCCCAAACCCAATGGGTTCCTGTTAATAAATACTATTATAAATAAAATAAAAACTAACAATAATCTTTTAAATTTGCGAAACAATCATTTGTTATATGTACATTGTAATGTAATTACCAATTTGTAAGGCTGAATTATTTTTCACAATTTGAATATTTATTTATTGATATATTCTTTGCTTTCATATTGTAGGCTGTTCCTGATGAATCTAAATTACATTTAATCAAATGTTATTTTCATTTTAAAAACACTAGACAAATCACATTGTTAGAAACTTAAAAATAAGGAGAATGTTAATTCACAAAAAGATCAAAAGACCCCTTGTGTTCCCAATGTGAACAAAAAATTCGAACTTAATCTTCTTCCAATTTACTCTGGAAATCTGTCAGCCTAAATACAATTTTTATTTGTATTATATGGACAAATATAATTAACAAACATGATATTCATCTGTACCTCTTTGATAAAATTAAACATGTATGAGATTTTGTAATTCATTTTGCATTATTCCTCATTTCATCATCATTTTTTTTAAATGCTGCTTCTTATTTTTACTTTATTATGTCACTGCTGTTTGAAGACTTTGGTCTGACTTCTAAAATCATAAACACATGAACAAAACAATCTATGCTTTACAAATCGACCATTTTATTACCTGATTTCGGATAATTACAAAGAAATATATCATCATCTCTAGCTAGATAATGATCTTTCATTGACCGGATGTCATCTTCCTGACTTGGAAATTTGAAATCGGGTAAATAGAATCCATCAACATCTAAAACTTTGATACATTTCCCTTCCGAATCTAGTAGATCCTTCTGTGGCATCTGAAATATATAAAATATCTAAGATTAAATATTAATAATCCAAAACAAAAATATAGGTAACCGTATTAATCGTTGGAACAAATGAATTTTATTTTACAATCTCTACAACGTTCGTATTGGGTTTTAAAATTTTAAACATCTTTGGTATAAGCATCATTGAAGAGACATACAATTGTCAAAATTTAGGGAAGGATTGAGCGCTAACAATCATGTTTAACCCCGCCACATTCTGTAGGTGTCTGTCCAAAGTTAGGAGTCTACAGCATAGTGGTTACCGTTAACTTTGTTTATTTCTGTCAAATATGTTTTTGTAACGGTTTTTTTTTTCTCATAAAGTATGCCGTAAATTTTTATACTTGAATTGTTTCACAGTTTTCATCTCTGTGTCTCTTATGGCTGACTTTACGGTATTGGTTTTCTTATTGATGATCGCCTTTTATCGCTTACTTCCACTTCATTTCAACTCTGGTGGATAGTTGTCTTTTTAGAAATCAGACCACAACTCCTTATTTTTTATTCTAAAAGGTTTTTTTTATGTACACCGGAAAATATCATTATTTACCTATAATACAGTTAAGTTCATCTGAATAAATTTGGCAATATATGATGGCAGAGATAGGACAATGTATAACAATATATGTTATTATATATCTATGTATGTGATATGGTGCATGCATAGTTAATTTGTCAAACATTGTATATGTATTAGACTCAGATCGACGTCCGGTCTCTAATCGACGTCTGTTCCTCAAACCGACGTCCAAATCTGACGTAATATTCTCAAATCGACGTCCAATATTTTGATACTCTAATAGACGTCGTCCAATATGAAGTCATGTATTGCCTAAACAACGTCAGCTTGTTTTTAGTCTTCTCTAATAACATATTATATGGATAAATAATAAATAGCTGATATCGGTTCAGTTCAATTTTATATTTTGTGACCAAAACAGACGTAGATTAGAGAAGCTAAAATTGAAGAGGGACGAAAGATACCAGAGAGACAGTCAAACTCAAAGATCGAAAATAAACTGACAACGATATGGCCAAAAATAAAAAGACAAACAGACAAACAATAGTACATAAGACACAACATAGAAAACTAAAGACTAAGCAACACGAAACCTCACCAAAAACTGGAGTGATACCAAGTGCTCCGGAAGGGTAAGCAGATCTTGCTCCACATGTGGCACCCGTCGTGTTGCTTATGTTATTACAAATCTGGTAAATAGTCTTATTCGGTAGGTCACATTCATGAAAAGGGAAGGGTATTGAAGTTATGACATAAGGAACATATGCGATAACATCTGTGAAACGGTTATTCTGTAACGGTCAACCGACTCGTGATGTCGTCCGTAAAAGCTAACGTCGATTAGAGAAGCCAAAAATTGGACGTCGATTAGATAGGCATAAAATTGGTCGGCGATTTGAGGATATGTTATTGTGACGTCAGAATTTAATGTCAATTGGGTGAACGGACCTCGATTAGAGACCGGATTTCGATCTGAGTACTACATACAGATATTAAAAGATGGGGTATGAGTGCCAATGAGACAACTCTCCATCTTAGTCACAATTCTTATTCTGTTCTTATAATAATGTATATCCACTTTTCTTTGGATAGACTTATTGATTTTGTTCAGATTATTATTTTGTTCTTTTTCCGACAGTGTTTTGTGGTTTCGTAAGATGTCGCTTATATTTTTTGCATATGATGTGAAACAGTTATTGCAACTTTGAAACTTTGAACCCCCCTTTTTGGACGCTCAATGCATTTGAATGGGGACATTTAGTTGGAACTCCCCCCTTTTTGCCCTTTTTTAAAATGGCTGGATCCGCCCCTGAGTTCTAGGTTTCTTACCTTGAAATGAGGTCTAGGTCATATTCAATTTTGACGTTCTAGATTTTGACCTTTCTTTAACTTCAATGTATACATGATAAAGCTATAGGACTTTTGCATTGGGTTGCTAGCCATATGTCCTTGAAAAACATGGAATCAGTGTCAAGTAAACTACAACATAATACTGAAAGCACTGTAAAACCAGGTTCAATCCACCATTTTGTACATTTGAAAATGCCTGTACCAAGTCAGGAATATGACAGTTGTTGTCCATTTGTTTTTTATGCGTTTTGTCATGTGATTAGGGACTTTCCGATTGAATTTTCCTCGGAGTTTAGTATTTTTGTGATTTTACTTTTTTTTTCCACACCGGGCGGAAGTAATAAATAATCTCCCTTTATTATTATTATTACTATAGATAAATGTTTGAACACGATGGGATAATCTTTCTATCATTTCACGCTATAATCTCATCTATTTAATATCATTGTAGAATAGTATACACTGACACGTCCCATTCAATTATTAATTTCACAGATCGTGTTTGTACTATTCATCAGGACTTTAATTAATGCAATATAGTCCTTACTCCTTCCGTTTCGTGATATCTGATCATTTTAATGTTGATGATGATATGTTATTGTTCCAGGAGAAAAAACATAAAACAATATCGTGTAATATAACAAAAATTGTTTGGATGCTGCATGTTGCTCCAGATTGACCATAAGACAACATGTCTCAAATATGCATGTCCATATCATACATAATTCATTAACAGGGATGTACTTATAACACAAAATTCCTCCAGCATGTTTATTGAACGTTAATAAAACAAAATGAACCTATCAAATGTATAATACATATAATTGATTTCTTGAATAATACATAAAAATATCTATGATAAACATATGACTGTATTGCATATTTCAAATTTTTCTCATCAGCTCAAGATCATCAATAATAAGTCAAAATAAAACAAATAATATATCTCTTAGATGACTATAAATACAGAAGATATAAGTAAATATTAAATAGTCAAATACAGTGTTATCACTTACAGTTAAGACGATCCGCTCTGTAAACAAATGAACGTATAATGTAATACACAGGTTAATAATATGTCAGTTTGTGTAGTTGTGTATTTTAACGATTTTCTTTATCACTATGTCAATGCTTTTCTCAAATATGCGTTGCGCTTCAAGTGATGGAATAATTCGAAATTTATAAAGATTAAAAAAAAAAAACTGCATCTTTCAAAAAGTTCTTTTTCATCAAATCAAACTAAATTCATTGCATACAAACGAGAATTTATTCCAATTACTTAACAAAGTTATACGATTAAAGCCAGTATGCAATAAAAAAAAAATTATGAAAAAAGTTCCTAATGTGAAGTAGACGAAATTGACTTAACACGATCGAATATTGATGTCCATAAATAGGCAGACTGGGCGATGTTTGACTTATTTACTGACTGCTTTTGTTCATGAATTATTGTAATTATAATATGATAATGAGACTGAACAATCTTTTTTTGTTTGTTTAAGATAAACAATACATTTAACTTGGCATAGTTAGGATTTATGAGTTTTGAACAGCGGTATACTACTGTTGCCTTTATTAAGAAGCTGTGTTTAATATGCATTTCTTTGTGAAAAATGGCTTGTTAAATGGAAACGCTTGATTTGTAAATTGTCTTTTTTTCTCTCGGTAATAGGGTATTAAAAATAAGTAATCTACTCCATATGTGGAAAACTGTTTCCTTACATGTCTATGTATTATTTGTGAAACATTAAATATTCTGAAAGTGCGAATTTTCTGTATAAAATCAATATTATATAGCCAAAACTTTCTATTGCCTAAAATATGCAAATGAAAGATTCAAAACTATATCAAGACAAAACGACATGTTTTGTTGGAATTATAGACATAGATTAAAACAAAACCGTTTGAAGTTAAAAAAAAAATTAAACAATATCTTCGGCAATAAGGGGTTTCATTTCCACGGTGAGGGATTTGGGCTCCTTTGAGTCTCTAGTTTGGTTAAGCTCCTACATTTTGTATAAGTTAATGTCAATGTACATTGATAATCATATACACAATAACATAGAGTTGTAGCATAATCTTAACTTGAAGTCATCGTCTGTATACCTTATACGGCTGTATGTAGTCTTATAATTCATTGATTAAAAATCTTATTTTTATAATAATATTACATTTTCATCTGAAACAGGAGATGAAAGCAGAAATTACACAATGATACAATTTTAAAAATAAGATGTGGCATATTTCCACAAGAGACCAAATGATAAAGAAGTAAGCAACTATTGGCCTGTTTAAATTTGTTAAACATATCAAATCAAACTAAATGGATGCCCTTTTATGATAGTTTCATCCAATTATAGAAAAAATAACTATACAATGAATTGCAATGACTCAAGTCTGAGCACTCAGAATGACCATACTTGGCTTTATATAATTGCCTGGTATCTTTTATCAGTTGGTTTTTCTATTTGTCACGCATGCTGAATAGTTCTATATACTACTTATAATTTTTCATTAAGTCAAACAATATGTTTAAAAAAGTGTACACTAAAGCAATTGCTTGGTTAAATCACTTCTTCTCTCGTCCTACATAGTTTGTTTGGCTTTATAACTATTTTGATCTGAGCGCCCACTGATGAGTCTTATGTAGACGAAACGCGCGTCTGGCGTATGAAATTATAATCCTGGTACCTTTGATAACTATAGTATAAGATAAAAAAATCTAAATTACATTCCATATTCTTTTTGATTATAACTTTTAGCTATTTTACATCTATAACATCTATAACATTCATAATGTGAATTTAATGTCCAAATTTAAATCAGCTATTTTTTCCTGAAACAATTTATCAAACTTCTCATTCTGTGCTACTGTAAAAACCTTCTTCCATCCACCCACTTTACCTTGCAACATAAATAAATTTGATTATATACATTCTGGTCATCTCATAGCAACATTTCAAATATAATTGAAAAAATTTGGATAAAAGTCAATAAGACCGAAACCAAACAGCACAATAAAACAAAACAATAACATTTAAAAATTGACATACAGATTTGTAGTAATGGTCATGACTAAGTGTCATTACATATTTTTTTTTTAATTTGAAATCTCCTGAAGTCTAGATAGTAATTTATAACCACAGCTCCAAGTGAATGTTACTATATCCATCCTAGTTTCAATATATATGTTTATTCTAGAGTTATAATCTTTTGTTATAGATCATTATACTAATAATCTTTTTCTAATATCATTTGTATGTCCCTGGTTCACCTCTGGTCTTCATATCATATGTATTCCCTTTTAAACATGCAATATATAAAAGACTGTCAGATTATAATTATTTTATTGTTAAATTAAATTTATCATGAATGATTCAAAATAATAAATTACCTTCTCTGTAGATTCCAGCTGTATTTTCTTTCCAAAAAAATTTAGCGTGACATTTACCCTTTTTGCATCATTTCAAATTGACACTTGTCTTGGATACCTTTTAACAACTTTTCATTATATGGTTTCTCTAGAAATTTTGCTAATTTTCTTATTTCTTCAATGCCATTCTGAAAACAAATAAGTGCTATGAATGCTGAAAGATTATTTACAAATTGTACACATTTCTAGATGATTGCAGAATCGCAATTAAATAAAGTTTATTTATTTAAAACCCTGACGCTACAAGAGGTAATGCAAACACACATAAAACAAACGCAAGAGAGTAAGGCATGGTAGCAATGATATCTATGCATGCTAAGTTTGCATTGAAGAACCATTAGTGGCCTTCGGCTGTTATCTGCTGTTTGTTTAGTTTCTTTGACACATTCCCCATTTCCACTCTAAATTTTAGTTACAGTACAATAACTTTCATTAACTGCCAGCGTGTTTGTATTATTCAACATTGATTAGCCTGCATATCTGTATCTGTTTTGTTTAAAATGTATCTTTTGTTATTATTCTATGGACTTAAAATTAAAAAAGGGTAAAAGTGAAAATTAAATTCATAAACATGTTTATTATGTATTTCCAGTTTAGAGCTGAGTCAATGGTTGTCCTTTAGGGAAAATTTGGCTATGTTATATTTTCGATGTAACATTCATCAACTACTCAAGTGGTTGTGTTGACTTGGTGTAAATGTAGTGTTTTGCCCTTTATACTCAAAGAATTATATTCATATCTATAAAAGCTGCAGAACTTATTTATATGCTCCTTTAAAAAAGTGGGAGATAGGTAAATATGCAAGTGTTACTGGAATATTGATACTTAAATATTGAAAATCTACAATGTCACTATTTTTTTTTCTTCATTTTTTGAATTGAGTTCTTATCTGACCCTCAATGTCAAATTCTAGATGGCCAAGTGTACGGTTGAAAGTAAAATCTATATACTCGGGTAGATTGAGCACATCGAGGAACCCCGATAGTTTGATTATTATCGAAAAATCAACAAAATTTAATTCTGGACCTTTTTGAACCTTAATGTAAACATATATGAAAACTGGGAGCAATATAAAAAATCTAAATACACGGTTTGGTTCCGTATTTTAAAGATTTAAAGAACCCTACTAATTCAATTGTTGATGAAATCAAACAAAGTTTAATGTTGAGCATTTTGAACCTCGATATGGACAATTTCAAAAGTGGGGCCAAAAACCAAAATCAAAGTGCACGGTTCTATTTGGCATATTACAGAACATCGAGAAGTCACATCCCATTTAAATTAGTAAAGGAATAAGCAATTTTATGCAAAGCACTAGAAACAACAATATGGTTTTTGGTTCCTGCCCCTTTTCCTTAACGGTTAGGACCATAATCCTGAAAACCTATACCGACATTCTTTCTTTCGTGTGGAACCTTATGGTACAAGGATATAAAGAAACTAAGGTTTCAACTCCTTCAGGCAAAGTTGACTTTAGATGATATTAGCTACTTATCTTAGGCTTTTTGTCATATAGCTCTTCAATGGTTTCGGTACTTATACATCTTCAGATTTCAAATATTTGAGCGTTCCGGATGAAGGTTAATCCAAAAAGTGCTTCGAACGCATGAAATTATAAAACGTGTTGTTTTCAATTTTTTACATCACTGGATCGATACCTCTGCTAGTGGGCTATCAGGTCCCGAGGGTATCATCAACTCAGTAGTAGACACTTCTGTACTGACATGATTTAACGTTTATAAGTTTTGAAATTAATAAGAAACTAAGGTTTTTCCTCCTTCAGGCAAAGTTGACTTTAGATGATTTTGGCTATTTTTTTAATTTTTTTTAAAAATGTTTGGCTTGAGCGTTCCTAAGAAAGGTAAATGCTTCGAACGCATGAAATTATAAACGTGTTGTTTTCAATTTTATATAGAGATCCATAGACTTATACTGAAGTATTATTGCGGAAGTATTTAATTGTATTAAAATCTATGACGCTATGAGTTCTTATTAAGTGCAGAATATTTGGCACTTGCATAGTTGAAATCAGGAATTTTTATTAACATAAAAGTATTTGAATGCTGTCTTATAGGCGTATGCTGAACATCTGATATAATGTGAATATGTTTATCATACCTTATGCATATCTTCGTAATGAATAACATGTATAGGATAATCCTTATGTTCCTTTATGTCCTTGTGCCAGTTTCGTACATTGTCAAACCAAGACATATAATCAACTGAAATATATTATGTACTTTTGGAACTTTATATGGTGTATTCAAAGTGTAAAAGTTGTAACGTAAGTATATGATATTATTTTCGTGCACACACACGTGTTTTTGCATTCTTGTCTTTCATGTTTGCTGAGGTGTTTGCCTTTATGCGATTTTGTTTGTCTTTGTTTGTATATATTTTTTTATAGATATTAAGATTATGACACAATTTTGACTGATGTACCCCTATTTTTGACATTTTTACCTATTATGTTTGTTTGTTTTGTACACACATTGTTGTCAATATAATGTAATGATATGCAACTGTCATACATGTGAGAGGTTTAGCTAGCTGTAGAACCAGGTTCAATTGACCATTTTTTACATAAGGAAATGCCTATACCAAGTCATCAATTTGATAGTGGTTTTCTACTCGTTTGATGTGTTTGAAATTTTGATTTTGCCATTGGATATGGGACATTTCGTTTAGAATTTTCGGTTTTAAGTTATTTGTATGCCCCCGCAACTAAAAGTTGGGGGATATTGTTTTACCCCTGTCCGTCCGTCCATCCGTTCGTCCATCCATCCGTCCGTTCTTCCATCCCATTATGGGTATATAGTTATTCTGCATAACTCCTCCTACGGTTTAAATCATAGGAAGTTGTCACTTTGATGTTTGTTTGTACATATATTGAAGGTATACATGTGGTTAGGGTTTTGATTTTTATTAATATTTGCTCTTTTGGGTGACAGTTGAACTTTTTTTGAGTATTTACTTTCATAAGAGGAGCATTTCTAGATAACTCCTCCTACAGTTTAAATACTATGAAGTTTTAAAAGAGGGACGAAAGATACCAGAGGGACAGTCAAACTCATAAATCGACAATTAACTGACAACCTAAGGCTAAAAATGAAAAGGACAAACAGACAAACAATAGTACACATAACACAACATAGAAAACTAAAAAATAAACAACACGAACCCCACCAAAAACTAGGGGTGATCTCATGTGGCACCCGTCGTGTTGCTTATGAGATAACAAATCCGGTAAAAAGTCTAATTCGGTAGGTCACATTTATGAAAGGGAAGGGGACTGTAGTTACGACGTAAGGAACATATCCGATATCATTTGTGAAACGGTTATTCCATAACGGTCAACCAATCGTGATGGCGTCCGTAAAATTTACGAAGAGATGATTTCAACTTCACCATTTGGAATTCTTGATTTAATAGCTTCCTTGTGAGCAACAACCCTCTATCAAGAAAATCATAATAGGAAATGCAAGCACGGGAATATCGTATCAATTGGGAGATATATACACCGTATGCAGGTGCTGCTGGAATGTTTATGACCCCTTCTGTAGCCATTTTTGGACGAAATTTTGAAACTTCAATTGTATCAAAACAACATATATAATGAACAATAGAGATAGGCCATTTTGTACATGTACCGAGGGGAAACTTGATGCCAAGCATTATTATCTACAGTGTCATTGCATTTAATAGAAAAAGAGTACTTTGTGGCAAATAAACCAAGATTTTTATAGAAAATCCACAGCCTTTATTACAGAGATTTTTGCTTTAAAATTTGAAACATAGATTACTCACTTACTTTTCTATGATGTGCTAGTGTTTATTTTTAACAAAAAGTTCTAACCAACCTGTAAATTCCAAAATACCTCGTGCTGAGTCACTAAAGTCGAGCGAACCCTAAAAGGTGTACTTGATTTGGTCAATTTTTAAAATTTTGTTTAACCAATAACTACAATAATAAACTTGTTTTAAAGAAATCAATGCTAGCACTGTATGCAATAATCCAATATCTATCAGTCATCAAATCGCCAAATATGAGAGTACAAGAATAAAGCTGAGGATTTTCTATAAAATTTCCATATGTTTAGCATTGAATGAACACAAGGGTACATAATCCTTAACTTTGATGGCTGTTTTTACATGTATTGAAGGTCTGCATGTGGTCAGGGTTTGATTTTTATTAACATTTGCTCTTTTGTGCGATAGTTGTTGTCATTTTTTTGGATTATTTATTTGCATAAGAGGAGCTTTTAAGATAACTCATCCTACAGTCTGAATGCTAGGACGTTTCCACTTTGCTGGCTGTTTGTACCTATATATTGAAGGTGTACATATGGTCAGGGTTTTTATTTTCATTAATATTTTCTCTTTTGGGAGATAATTGAACTTTGTCATTTTTGGGGTATACACGCTTAAATGTTATAGTTATTGTAAAATAACACTTTGCATCTGCGGAGACACAATTGATGGTCCCGAAGATGCAAAGTATCTCCAAGACACAATACTATCTCAAAGAAAGTACCACATTGGCTTTGTTATAATACAGTTACTTCAGTTTGGAGTGCATGGGCATCACTTTATCTAGTCTTTTTCTGGAGTAATCTTTATCAGGTATGCTCAAAGCAGAATGTTTGGAAAGTTCAAAATACTAAAAGTTTGAGAGCACAAATAAATATGAAATGCAAAAAGTGTCAACTTTGGTTTTGGCTTTAGTGTGGCTTTGGCTGCCTTTTAGACATAACAATAAAATACAATTTTGGTTGTTACAAACTGTTGAAACAGCGGAATAATGAAATACTATTTTACCAATATGTTTGGTCTGTATTCCATTTTGTGCTTCTTTGTTATATGTTTGTATGGTTTTTTTTAGTGAATAAGATTATAGCACAATGTTGGCTCTGTATTACCTGTGTTTTTGTTCGTTTTGTTCACGCATCGTTGACAATATAATGAAATGTGATGCGACTGTGAAACAAGTGAGAGGTTTAGCTATCTATAAAACCAGGTTCAATCCACAATTTTCTAGATAAGAAAATGCCTGTACCAAGTAAGGAATATGACAGTTGTTATCCATTAGATTGATGTGTTTGAGCTTTTGATTTTGCCATTTGATTAGGGACTTTCAGTTTTGAATTTTCCTCGGAGTTCAGTATTTTTCATCTTCGCTAGTCAAGGGTTACGATCCACTCCCGTTCTCTTCGGGAGTGGATCGTAACCCTTGGCTAGCGAAGATGAGTATTTTTGTGATTTTACTTTTTGCTATTATCCGTCAATTTTTTCAATATGACCAAAACACTCACAAAACAACCAAAACGAATTATTAGCTTGCAAGTGAATAATTCAACCTTAGTTGAACCTGTATTCCTGATATTCTTACTTTATCATAAGCTCGAGATGGTTATGATTTTTCTAAATTTATTCAGTTATATATATAAAACAAAGAATGCCATTATTGACAGTGAAAAAAGAAATCAACCACAAAAAAATTCATTGACCGATTTGGACCACAAGAAATATGCATATACAGGTAAAACCATCATTTACAATCTATAACCTGAAATCAAACAGACCTAATTACACGTGTCAATTAAATTTATATCGATATTTATATCAGGTCGAATGACTATTGGCAGTGTGTCGACCGTAATTGGATGTAATTTCAATGGTTAACTAGATGATGCCTAATTTGCTTGACGTAGTTAAATAAGTAAAGATCAAAGATCTCAAAAGTCGCTAAAATAAATCGCCCGCGAAAATTAATTGATTTACAGTATGATAATTCAAGTCTTATCTGTGATCACGAATTTGACAGCTAATCTGAATATGCCCCTTTGAAACAATTGCAAAATTAGATGATCTTTGTTAACAGACATAAGTGATTGATTTGTGATTGCACAAAAATGCTATGTCGCGGCGAGCGTAGGCAAAGAGTACTTGAATTTGAAACATGCCAAAAAGCTAAGCACTGGTCGCTGTATCATCTAATCACTAAAGATCAATAAAGGGACCATATGTAGATATTGATACTGCATGGAGAAAAAATGTTTATGTGGTTGATTATTTATACCGCTTATTTTCATTATTTCCTTTCGATCATTATTCTATGCGTGAACAACAGTGCACTATTTGTCCCTTGTGGTTTACCAGACTACACTTATTATATGACACTTACATCAGTTCACCATATCCCTGATTTTGTTTTGAATTTTCTATTGGTGATAACTCCTGTATGTTAAAAAAACACCAACTTACGATTCCCTTCTAAAAATCTTTCTAAGTAGCCATCCCATGATCCATCATAGTTATACATAAGTAATCCACGATGATGATGATAATATGAAACAGCAACATCTTTAGGATTTCTCAAAGTGTAAACTATCTTACATTTCCGCCTAAGAAAATCTTTTGGAAGCATGGAAAATTCTAGATGTGTATTCAGTATACGAGGAGACGGTAAAGAATCAAATGACTCTTTTGACATGCTTTCAAGCATGCATTTCATTTTAGAGTATTCTATCAATTCTGCTTTCTGTGTATGCAACATCTGGATAATTTCCCACACCCAATGAGTCCCTGTTAATAAATACTATTATGAATGACAGAAACGAATACTAATCACTTTAAATTTGCGAAATACGAATTTCTGACAGAAAAATTGTAATGTTAATAACCAAATGCGCGAAATAGCATTGGATTGATTAAAAAACAAGTTTTAAGGCATGATAATTCGACTATTTATTTATTTATACATTCATTATTTTCAAATTTTTATGTTTGAGTGTTCCTGATGAAAGTGTATCAAATTCTTAAATTGTTATTTTCATTTTAGAAACACTATATATCCAACGTTGTTAGAAGATAAAGAGAATACGAATTCATAAAAAGATTAAACGAAGGCATTGTATTCCCGATGTGAAATATATTGAACATAAAACTCTACCTTATTTTTCATTGCATTAACTCTGGAAATCTGTTAGTCTCGAACTTATCTTTATTTATTTTTTATGTGGGCAAATACAACATTTAAACATGATAAACATTTGTACCTCTATAATAAATTAAACTATTAACCGGATTTGTTATCTCATATGCAACACGACGGCTGCCACATGTGGAGCAGGATCTGCTTACCCTTCCGGAGCACCTGAGATCACCCTTAGTTTTTGGTGGGGTTCGTGTTGTTTATTCTTTAGTTTTCTATGATGTGTCATGTGTACTATTGTTTGTCTGTTTGTCCTTTTCATTTTTAGCCTTGGCGCTGTCAGTTTATTTTCGATTTATGAGTTTGACTGTCCCTCTGGTATCTTTCGTCCCTCTTTAAAACAGGTATGATATTTTGTAATTCATTTTGCATTATTCCTTTTATTGTCATCCTTTTTTTTTTATTTCTAAAATGCCAACTATCCACTTTCACTCTTTAAATTCACTGCTCTTTAGATTAGCATTTCTTTGCTCTTACTTCAGAATAAAAAAACACATGAACAAAACAATCTTTGCATATCTACAAATTTAATACCTGATTTCGGATAATTACAAAGCAATACGTCATCATCTCTAGCTACAAAATGATCAGCCATTGACCGGAAGTCATCTTCCTGACTTGGAAATTTGAAATCGGGTAAAAGAAAACCATCAACATCTAAAACTGTCATACATTTCCCTTCTGAGTCTACTAGATCCTTCACTGGCATCTGAAAGGAGAAGGTTCGCGAAAGGTTAAAATTTGCCTTAAATATTTAAAGTTTTTTTAAATCGGGCCTAAAGTTTTAAATTTAACATAGAAATACTTGTGATAATACTATTAAGCCAAAAATATATTTTTCGGACACTTTCCTTTACAATTTATGAAGCTATGACCCCTTAAATAATCATTATTTTTATTTTAAGGTAAATTTTTGTACTTTTTTCCATAATTTTAATAGTTTTTTTGGCATAATTAATCTTGGTCGCCATCCACGATCCAAAAAGGTTTTATATTGATGAATTCTATATCAAAATTGGAATGTTTTGGTTACAACAGATTTTGAATCGTACGTGGCGGCCAAGGTGTGTCTAAAGCTTTTAGGTCTGAAAATTGCAGAAAATCATCATATTTTGACAAAATGGCCAAAATGGGCTTACTATGGAGAATATTATGGACTTTTATGAAAAAAAACTAATGTATTTAGCACTAAGACTTTTGAAATAGACCCATTTACGAACCAAATTGTGACCTTGTTGGTGTTTCATGATAAAGTTGGTATTTAAGGCCATTTGTGCCATAAGTGAACATTGAACATAAAATACAAATATTTCAGAAGAATATATAGATAGTTATTTGCGGGAACAAATGTCTTTCTTTTATCTTTTCTTTTTCTCTCACAATTTCTGCATCAGTTTACTTCAGAATAAAACTAAAAAGTAAATGAATGTCTCAAAAACTATTATGTCTATTATAGTCAAAGGCGAAAACTGCTACTTTGGCAACTAACTTTTAGTCTAGTATGAGCAGCTTTGCTGGTTGAGAGGCGAACGCATACAGCACATCTGAATGTTGAATTTGTCAGACGTAAATATGATTGTCGTATTTCAAAGTGGAATGCATTATGAAATTAAAAAAAAGAGAACCTTATAAATGTTATTACTACCACAAGGTCGACACTTCTGCTACATTTTAGATTGAGGAATTATTTTCTTCACGTACAGTTCCGATTCGTTGCCTGGAATGGGATTTACTGTAACTTTTGCATTAAATTTTGAATTTTCAAATATTTTGGGATCAATTTCAAAAATACAATATATTTATGAAGGAAAATTTCAAACTAACAATACATTCATTCAACTTGGCGAAAAAAATAACAAAATGGCGAAAAATATACTGTTTTGGTGAAAGAGGTGAGAAAAAAAATAAGTGACCCAGGGAAAAGCTTGTAGGAAACATTTACCGAACTTTTATGAAATAATGGATATTTTGTAGACGAAACGCGGGTCTGTCGCAAATACAAAATTACAATCCTGGTATCAATGGATGGTTTAATTACATTATTTGGTTCAAATTTGCTATTATTTAATTTTGAAAATAAGTTAAAATTTAAAAATGTGTCTCACACATAACTAGTTTTGATTGTATGTCTAAGTTGTGCTCAGCTTGTGACCCTTTTAGTTTTAATCAGTTCTTTAACATTTGCATTTAATTTAGGATTTTCAAATATGTTGGCCTCGATCATCACTTAGTTAAATTTAAATTTGCTTTTATAAAAGTTAGGAAATCGCTTTAAATGGAGAAATAAAACTCATGCAAAGGTCTGATCCCTTGTCCAGTTTGACTTTTAACTTATGTCCTTTTTTGTATTGATCACCTCTTCAACGTTCGTAATAGGTTTTTGATTTTTAAACAAGTTGAATAGACGTTAAATTGTCGAAATACCGGGAAGGGTTTGTACGCTCAACAACATGTTTAACAACGCTACATTCTGTATGTGCCTGTCCAAAGTTATGAGCCTAAAGTATAGAGGCTGTTGTTTGTTAATTTCTGTCATATCTGTTTTTTTTGTAAACAGTTTCTCTGTGTTGACTGGTCTAGCGTGTGTTTGTGCTATATTTTTGACATGTAGTGTTGTCATTTTAGTGATATTTTTTAGAATTGTCATATAAGCGGGAGGTTTGGCTAGACATATTACCAGGTTCAACCTACCATTTTTGTTTCTTAAAATGTCATGCACCAAGTTAGAAATATACAAGTTATCAAATAGTTCGTTTCTATGTATGTTGCCTTTTGTTTTTGTTGCACTTCAGTGTTCCCGTTGTTCTTTTGTTTTCCTCTTATAGTTGACACGTTTTCCTCGGTTTTAGTTGGTAATCTAGATTTTTTTGTCTCTAAGACTTGATCGATTTATGAAATTCGAACACCGGTATACTAGTGTTGCCTTTATTTGTTATCAATTAGGACGTTAGTTTTCTTGTTGAATTGTTTCACGGTTTTCATCTCTATGCCGTGTATGGCTGACTATACGGTATAGGTTTTCTCATTTTCGGAGGCCGTATGGTGCCCTTTTATTAATTGCTTACTTCCTTCTTCGTTTTTACTCTGGTAGATAGTTGTCTAATTAGAAATCATACTACAACTCCTCAGTTTTATGCTAAAAGATGTATTTTTAATTTTCTGCACACTATAATAAATCATGGTTTACTTGTAATGTTGTTAAGTTCAACTGAATAAATGTACTACATGTAGCAATATATGAGGGCAGAGATGGTACAATGTATGACAATATATGTTATTATATGTTTATGTGATATAGTGCATGCATAATTAATTTGTCAAACGTTGTATATATTATATAAGCTGTTATTATTTTGGGAATCAAGTTGTGTATCATTATTATTGTTGTAGGTTAATGTTTGAAGACGATCGAATAATCATATCAGTTGAGGCTATTATGGGTAACCTTTAATTTTGTATTATTAATACGGTTTTTATACACTGACATGTCCCTTTAAACGATTTATCTAATGTGTCTGTACTGTTCATTCTTATTTTCGACGCAACGGTATCCCATTCGTTTCGTGATATCTGATACTTGCAATAATGATAATGATGCTTAATTCTGTTTCGACGACTTATTTGTTATTGATCCAGAAGAAAAAACCCTGAACAATGTCTTTGTTGTCCATTCGTTTGATGTGTTTTGTCATTTGATTTTGCCATTTGATTAGGTACTTTCCTATTGAATTTTCCTCGGAGTTCAGTATTTTTGTGATTTTACTTTTTAATATGACAAAACAATCTTTTTTTTATTATCTGCAAAAATATTTGAAATTTACAGCGAATCTGTATACTATCACACACAAACACACACACATATCGTCCTCCTTCTTTTGGCATTAACATTCAAAAGAACGATAAAACATATTCCGTCTCATCTTTAGATTGAATATAAAACTCTTATAACAATCGTTATAAAGAACGAAATATTAAACCATCTTTCTAAAATCATGCATTTCATTGTGCTTATCATTCGTTTCACAGTAGAATACGGCCTGCAAAATTATCATAATGAGGTAAACACAACTAGTGGTGGAAAATAAATATCTATAAAGATCTGATCAAAATGGTCTATATGCCATTCTGTGCCTCTTTGTTACATATTTGTGCTTTTTAGTTACATATTTGTTTGGTTTTTTAACTGATTAAGATTATAACACAATGTTGACTGCTGTACTCCTGTTTTTGACTTTTTTTACACAATATGTCTGTTTGTTTTGTTCACACATCGTTGTCAATATAATGGAATTTGATGCGACCGTAATAAAAGCGATAGGTTTAGCTTGTAATAAAACCAGGTTCGATCCACCATTTTCTGCATTAGAAAATGCCTGTACCAAGTCAGGAATATGACAGTTGTTGTCCATTCGTTTGATGTGTTTTATCTTTTGATTTTGCCATTTGGCTTGGGACTTTGCGTTTTGAATTTTCCTCGGAGTTTAATATTGTTGTCATCGACTATCGATAACAGTGATTTTACGCTTACCCAGCATCCAGTGCGGATTTAAATATATCAAAAGAGTAAAGTACATGCAGGTGCACGAGAAGAAAAAAAGAATGTTTAAATTTAAATCAACATACAAGGTTTAGTCCTCTGCTAGTTATTCGTATTATTTTATTTAAGCGTTCAGAACCCACAGTTTTAATGTCTATAACACGTACGATATGACAAGTGAGTGTTACAGACGAACGTTCACCTAATCTGACCCAGTCAATCGATAACCTGCACGAGCCAAGAAATTGTCTTGTCTACGCTGTTGTGAAAATGATTGTAAATACTTATAATATCTATGATACCAAAAAAATGCAACTTTTGCTTTAATATTTCAAACATTTTTTCTCATCCGTGCATTGTGCTCAAGAAGTTGATCATCAATAAGACAAAATAAAACAAAAACAAATCTTTTAGTTGAATAAAAAGTAAGCAAAATAGAGGTAATATCAAATAATAAAACAGAGTAATAACTTACGGTTAAATGATCCGATTCGGTATACAAACAGACGCTTTATGTAACACACGTTAATAATATGGCAGTTTGTGTAGTTGTGTATTTTAACTGTTTTTGTAACAAGTTGTTAATGCATTTCTTAAATATGCGCTACGCTTCAGGGGATGAAAATTCTTTCACACATTCAAATAAATTGAATTGTCTTGTGTAAAAAGTACATTTTCATGAAATTGCATTCACTACAAATAAACGACGACAGTCTTGAATTCCTTTAATTCACATAGCTAAACATTTAAAGCGAGTAGGCAATAAAAAACAACATTTCTAGGATTAAAATATACTCCTTTTTATATCTTAATGTCCCCAGTTTAAAATTCAGATAACAAATTTCCAAACTATCAAAAGATATAGTACGGACTACTTGGAAACACTTTAACGATTTATTGTCTTTTTATCATAAATTAAAACGAAGATTCATGTCTACACCTGCCATCTTCTTGTCATACACCTCGTCAAACAATTCATTCTGTGTTACCGTGAAAACATTCTTCCATCCTCCTACTTTTCCTGAAAAATACACAAAACAATTATAATAAATACAAAAAACCGTGATCGAACCAGGAACCTTTGTGTTAGTAGTCCGATGCGCTAACCACTACACCACGGCTCTTCCCCTATTTTTCTCAGAGATATCATATTCCTTTTGATTGTTTGACTCTCGACGTGACTCGGTATAAGTATATCTTGCAATAGGGGTTTTTGGCCTAGGATGTTACTGATGTTGATCAAGGGTACGATTCCGAAGTATATAGAATATAGAATAACCATACATTGTCTTGAAATATGATTTTTTTACAAGGCTTGAAAACAGGTAAAATCCTGAAGAAATAAGGATGGTAGCCTCTACAGAGTTAGCGTCTTCTACAATTTGCATGCATCCCGAATCCTGCCAATCTTCACTCAGTAATTTTCACAATCAAAAATAGGACACAATTGGCAAATTTACAAATCAGACGTGTATCTATCGGGCAAACCGTGATTGTGACCGTAAAACCTCTAAAATTAAGTCAAAATGACACAGTATTTGTGTTATCCTTTACAAAATGCTTTTAAAAAGGGATAAAAAAGACTAAAACATTTCGGAAATCACATTTAATTTTAATGATTTATTGAGCCTATCACGGTAGCTTATTTTCTATAAATTTGATCAGCATGTAATAATGGAAGATCAATTTGACAAAATAATTTGTTACTTTAATTAAAGATGTATTTAGCTTTTGAATCCATGGTTTGAATGCTCTTTAAAAATAAATATTATTAATAAATAATATTATAACTAATTTAGGTTCATTTACATATGTGCTAAGCTATGACTATACATAAAATGCATCAACTTTTTTTAAATCAGTTTTAAGGAAGCAAGTATGGGATTGATGTTTGATCATTTTAAAAATGCAAAATATTTGGTGCAATGTAACCAGGAAAACGTTCTTTTTAGATACCCCAGAGCTCTATACATCCTGAGGCCAAACGGTTGTTTTTAATTTCCTCTAGTTTTTTCTCTATTAACGTACCTTCCCTATACATTCCTGCCGTGTTATCTCTCCAATCCTCATTGTTTTGCATTTTCTCTCTCTTCATGTTTTCTATTTGACATTTTGTTCCTATTTCACCAATTAATTGATCCTCACATTTTAAACACAGAAATTCTGCCAATCTCTTTATTTCCTTTATGTTATTCTGTATAAAAATAAAGTTTAGTAATGTTAAATTAAAACGAATTATACATTTATTGTAACATTTAGATCGACGATGTATGAAGTATGTGTAAATTGATACGTAGTTTCAGATTATGGCATATTATAAGGTGCCTTCGTAGTTAATTGCAATCTATAACAGCGAATTCAATCAATTCTATGCGTAAACCGCATATATTGTTTTCGAAACGTGTTAATGTTCAACTCAAAAAGGGAAAAGTAAATACAGTTATATGCGAACAAAAAAAAAAAATCAAATTCAATCCCACTGAGCCATGTTGAAAAATCCCTTTAAAGCTAGAAGGCTCTTTTCGGTGTTGCTCATGTTCAGCTGTATTATAATGATAAAAAAATCTAAAAAATTCACATGCATGAATCATAAACTTATACAACAAAGTATATACCGTATGCATATCTTCATAATTTATCACATGTATAGGATAGTCTTTGTTTTCCTCCAAAACTTTGCACCAATCACGTACATAATCAAACCAAGACTTATAATCAACTGTAAAAGTAAAGCGAAATTCACGTGTTGAAACTTTAATTATATAGACACGCTAAACGAAATGCTGAACAAAAATGAAACATGGACCGTTACGAGTCATGTGTTTTTCCTCTGCAAGAACAAATACTAATAATATCTTTGATGTATGAAGTAGTTCGTCTTCTTAGTTCAAATTGTTTTCCTGTACAAACATGATTTAATGTTCGATGTCTTGCCTTTAAACTCTACCTAACTAATAAGTTACAGCTACTGTAAAGATAGTTAATATTTACGCGTCGTCCTAAAAAATGTACGAAGTATTTGACACTGGGAGTCAGTAAGCTGACTGCAAGCAACCAATGATTCAATCAAAGCCTCTTTCTATCACAATAAAATAAATGAAGACGTAATTAAAGACGCAGCAAGCAATTTAACAAGATAAAATAGTAGAAGAACAAACTAAAGAAAATAAAAGATTGAGGTCGAAAGTTTTAGTCTTGTGTATCTTTGTAAACGAATCAAAGAATACAAGTGACGCAAATATTACAGGAAATATTACAAATTTATTGTATTTGTTTGAGTTTTTACGCCTTTGTGTTTTTATCGTTTGTAGCTTAATAAGCACATATTTGTAAATTTATTATTATAAAATCTTTGCAACATTTCTTTTGTGTTAAATGTCTTAAACTATGTAAATTTCATCAAACAAGTATACATGTAAAATAGATAATGTTCATCTTATTTTTATTTCAAATGCTTCATCACATAATAAGGCACACATCATTTAGAATAGGAAAAGAAACTTTTGTAAAAATAATATCCTACTTTCTCCTTTCAAAAACCTTTCTATGTAGGAGTTCCAAGATCCAGTATATTCATACATTAATATGTTTCTATGGTGATGATAAAATGACACAGCCACGTCTTTTGGGTTTCGTATTGTATAAATAATTTTACATTTCCTTCTTAGAAAATCTTTAGGTAACATAGAGTGATAAAGATGAGAGTTGAGTATCCTAGGCGAGGTAAGACCGTCAAACTTTTCCTTGGTGATACATTCAATCATCCAATCATCCTTAGTGACATTTACAAACTCAGCTTGGTGTCTGTATAACATTTGTACTATTTCCCAGATCCAATGTGTTCCTGGGGGTTAGACATAGACAGCAATGAAAAACAAGAGGCTCTCAAGAGCCTGAATCGCTCACCTGAATTTTTTTGGTTTAATCTCTCATCAATGATTATTTTGGCTTTTCAATTTATTTAAATGTTCTTTGAATCGTCCTATTTTCTTCAAAAGCAAAAAAAAAATCATTTTCTCCTATGTTCTATTTTAGCCATAGGAGCTATGTTTCTTGACATACAAGGAAATGAAATATAAAATTTATACTAGATACTCTGAAACTCTGAAACTCATTTAGCCTAAGTTTGGCTGAAATTGATACAGCAGTTTCATAAGAGAAGATTTTTTAAAGTAAGTCAACATGATGAACAAATTGTGAAAAAAGTCTTTAAAGGGCAATAACTCCTAAAGAGGTCAATTGACAATTTTGGTCAAATTGACTTATTTGTAGATCTTACTTTGCTGATCATATTTGCTGTTTACAGTTTATCTTTATCTATAATAATATTCAAGATAATGACCAAAAACTGCAAAATTTCCTTAAAATTACCAATTAAGTGGCAGCAACCCAACAATTGGATGTTTGATTCATCTGAAAATTTCAGGGCTGATAGATATTGACCTAATGAACATTTTTACTCCATGTCAGATTTGCTCTTAATGCTTTCGTTTTTGAGATATAAGCCAAAAACTGCATTTGACCCCTATGTTCTATTTTAAGTAACGGCGGCCATGTTTTTTGACGGATCAAAAATCAAAGCACACACTTTGTGCAGGATAATCTAAGGAACAACCATGCTAAGTTTTAACCAAATCCATTCAGTAGTTTCAGAGGAGAAGATTTTTTAAAGTTAGCAAATATGATGAACAAATTGTGAAAAATTGTCATTAAAGGACAATAACCCCTTAAGGGGTCAATTGACAATTTTGGTCATATTAACTTATTTGTAGATCTTACTTTGCTGATCTTTTTTGCTGTTTACAGTTTATCTTTATCTATAATAATATTCAAGATAATGACCAAAAACTGCAAAATTTCCTTAAAATTACCAATTAAGTGGCAGCAACCCAACAATTGGATGTTTGATTCATCTGAAAATTTCAGGGCTGATAGATATTGACCTAATGAACATTTTTACTCCTGTCAGATTTGCTCTTAATGCTTTCGTTTTTGAGATATAAGCCAAAAACTGCATTTGACCCCTATGTTCTATTTTAAGTAACAGCGGCCATGTTTTTTGACGGATCAAAAATCAAAGCACACACTTTGTGCAGGATAATCGAAGGAACAACCATGCTAAGTTTTAACCAAATCCATTCAGTAATTTCAGAGGAGAAGATTTTTTAAAGTTAGCAAATATGATGAACAAATTGTGAAAAATTGTCATTTAGGGACAATAACCCCTTAAGGGGTCAATTGACAATTTTGGTCATATTAACTTATTTGTAGATCTTACTTTGCTGATCTTTTTTGCTGTTTACAGTTTATCTTTATCTATAATAATATTCAAGATAATGACCAAAAACTGCAAAATTTCCTTAAAATTACCAATTAAGTGGCAGCAACCCAACAATGGTTTGTTTGATTCATCTGAAAATTTCAGGGCTGATAGATCTTGACCTAATGAACATTTTTACCCCCATGTCAGATTTGCTCTAAATGCTTTCGTTTTTGAGATATAAGCCAAAAACTGCATTTGACCCCTATGTTCTATTTTAAGTAACGGCGGCCATGTTTTTTGACGGATCAAAAATCGAAGCGCACATTTTGTGCAGGATATACTAAGGAACAATCATGTTAAGTTTCATTCAAATCCATTCAGTAGTTTCAGAGGAGAAGATGTTTGAAAAATTGTTAACGACGACAGACGACGACGACGACGACGACGACGTCGGCGACGACGGACGCCAAGTGATGAGAAAAGCTCACATGGCCTTTTAGGCCAGGTGAGCTAATGATATAATTTAAAAATGTTTTATACGCAATTATGAGAACTTCGTATGAACATACAATCCCGTGTTCAGATAATGTAATCAGATATGTTCTCTTGTTATGATAATTCTGATAAATGCTCTTTCAAACGTTTCCCTCAAATTCGGTCTTTTAAATGCAGCGATATTTTTTTAAACATGCCATTTTTTCTGCAACAAAACTGTCAGTGCTACAGAGTGCAATTGCCCAAGCCTTCAAGCGGGAATTCTCTTTCCACATCCCGTGGACACTTTTTGATAATTGTGTTGTTTGAACAACGGTAAACTGAATAACAAATGAGAAATGAAATTAAATGTCAAAAATACACAATTCAAGTATTGATATTTTTCAATGATTGTGTTGTGTTTTTATTTGAATCCTTATAATTTTCTAAATAAAAGTACCGAATGCTTTCCTTTTAATTTCAACTCTCTGATTTAATAGCATGGTTATGTTACTTTTAAAATAAAAGTGATTTGTTAGAATCCTACCTGATTTCGGGTAGTTACATATCATAATGTCGTCATCTCTGGCCTGCCAGTGATCAACCCTTTTCAGGAAGTCACTCTCCTGACTATCATAACCGAAATTAGGCAAGTAATATCCATCAACCTCTAACACCTTAAAATGGTTTCCATCAGAATCTGTTAGATCCGTAAGAGGCATTTCAAGCCTAATATTCTTTTTTATTTACCAATAACACAAACTGATTCTAAATGAAATTAACGTAATCCCTTATTGATCGTTTTAGACTTAACGATGAAGGCAGATAAATCATTGAATGGATCAATTTAATTATTTCATTTTATCACGAGCTTGATTGATTGAATTTGTTCAAGCCATCGATATTGTTTTAATGGAAAGAAAGGATTATACTGCTTTTAGATATTCGACAAAATTATTTCCAGCTAGTACTCAGAACTGTGTAAAACTTGTCAGATACATATCCACTACTAGAATTGTCACTCAATTGTGCACATGTGAGTTATGATCTTAGTTCCATAATAAATTCTAAACGTAATAAATAATTTCAGTACCAAAGCACTCACTAGTGAGCTGAAGATACCCGCGGTGAATAAATGACCACTTGCAGCGATATAGACCCAGTACTAGATAACAAAGATACCACATTATAAAAATTGTGCGTCAGAAGATCTCTTTTATTTACCTGAATCTGGAATAATTAACCAAAAAACTATTAAAACCAAAACGGAAAGGATGTATTATAGTTACTTTTGTTTGAATTCGTGAAGCGATTTTTGGTTGATAGCATAAATTGAATGCTACATTGTGTCCGTCAATTGTACATGATGTAATTAAACTAAAGCTAAGATTGATGCAATCCAAACAGACAAAAACACTGTTCTAATATCTTTTGATTATTGTTTTATTGGTACTAATATTGATGTAATAAATTAAAACATAACAAATAAATTTTTGCAAAACGGTAATTAACACTTACGGTCCTACATCCTGTCACTATGAATATATATGTTGGCATAAGAATATGTAATGTTTTTTCTCAAACTATTTGAAACGTCTTTACAGTTAATGCATTGGTTGTGTTATGATTGATATTTTAGTTTGGAAAACATTTTTAAACTTTTATTTACTGAGAGTTCTTGTAGTTCTGTACTTTGCGCCTTGTGTCTTTTTGGTAGTTGTGCTTTGTTCCAATCTGATGAGTCGAGCCGTTTACGACAGACGTTTAAAGTTTCTCTGAAGGTGTGCTGTTAAACCACTGTTCAATGTTAAAGTTTCATTAGTAACGCTCAAACTCAAAACAAGCCAGGAATGTATAGTATATGTACAAAAAGTTACAAAAAAGAATAGCTAATTCAGCTAAGGTCATCTTTGTCTAAGGAAGTTGGAATCTTATGTTTTATTCTAAATCATGTCTGTACCGAATTACATACTAATCGGATGAGTATATCATAAGGGACTAATCATTCGTCAGCAGTGGCATCGACCCGTTGCTATAGTAAACAAACCGTTTGTGTATTTACCTTCATCAGTAACACACAAGACCAATACATTTGAAGGTCAGGGATGTATAAATTCATAGAAACGTAAGAAGCTATATAAAAAAAGACACATAAATAGAAAGCACAAATTCAGCGTAGGTCAACTCATACTGGAGACATTGCGGATAGTTCAAAGCGTACCGGACTATAGCGTTCTCAACTGTCTGAACGATATTTTATCGTGTCGAAATATATGGACAGCATTTGAATTGAATTTATGTGTACCTTATTTAACCATACTCAAATGTACTTCATTAGTCTTAGATGCATGATTTTTTATTACTTGTTAGTTGCTTTGAACTAGCTGTCAGACAACTGCGAGTACTCTCAGATCTGTTCCTAGTGTCTTAGATATAGGAAGATGTGGTGTGAGTGCCAATGAGACAACTCTCCATACAAATAACAATTTAAAAAGTAAACCATTATAGGTTAAAGTACGGCCTTCAACACGGAGCCTTGGCTCCCACCGAACAACAAGCTATAAAGGGCCCCCAAATTACTAGTGTAAAACCATTCAAACGGGAAAACCAACGGTCTTATCTATATAAACAAAACGAGAAACGAGAAACACGTATATATTACATAAACAAACGACAACTACTGTACATCAGATTCCTGACTTAGGACAGGTGCAAACATTTGCAGCGGGATTAAACGTTTAAATGGATCCAAACCTTCTCCCTTTTTCTGAAACAATAGCATAACATCACAACAAAGAAAAACATACGATAAAATATCAATTGGCAGACTTAACTCAATCAAAAAACGTATGATTAAACAATGAACGAATAAATTTGATCTTGTCGAGATGTACAAGTACCCGGCCACGTCCACTTGTGTTTTTGTCCATCTGATGAGTTAAGCCTTTTTTAACTGATTTTTATAGTTTGGTTTTATGTTGTTCTGTTATACCACTGTCCCAGGTAAGGGGGAGGGTTCGGTACCGCGCTAACATGGTTGTCGTTTGTTTGTGTGTTACATATTTGTTTTCGTTAATTTTTTTACATAAATAAGGCCGTTAGTTTTCTCTGTTGAATTGTTTTACATTGTCATATCGGGCATCATACCACATCTTCTTTTTTATATTCATATAGTTGGTATCTTTGATTATTACTCGTCAATTCTGAGACAAACAGGTCGTCATTTTTATCAGTATCGGATTGTTTCGTATTTTTCATGTCGGAGTTTTTCTCATTTTTAAGGCTTGGCGGTTGTCTATGATAATTTCTTTCATCAACTTCATTTGAACTATGATTGCCTACATCATGTCTTTATCTTAATGATCACACATATAGGTTGTCCATTGTACATGAGTACTTCCGAGCCAATGCTTACAAGTCCTGTGTCAGAACAAAACTTTAGTTTTACTCAAGTGTATAATAGTGCTTTCATTTGTGCGTTATAGTCTCGTTAATTTACAACATAATTGTGTTTTAACATTTTAATGAAAAGTCTCTTATTAAGAATCTATCAGTCTAAAGTTGGTTTTTCCTGTTTGAATTGTTTTACACCAGTCATTAGTTGGGCCCTTTATAGCTTGCTGTTCGGCGTTAGCCAAGGCTCTTTGTTGAAGGCCGTACTATGACCTGAAAATTATTGTTTACATTTTACAATGGACTTGGATTAAGAATAGTCTCATTGGCACTCATACCTCATCTTCTTAGTTATATATAGAGCTGTCATTATAGTTACGATGACTGACTATTGATAAAAAAAATAACTGGTTGACCTGTGTTTAAATATCGAATACATGATGTGTGTAGCTTTATATATTCAGACATAAAATCAATGAAAAATACTAGAAAAAAAAATGAAAATAAACGATATCATGTATAATATTTTAACAAATAACAGAAAAAATTGACTGGTAATAATTGAACATAATGTGTAATGGCAATTATTTCCTTAGCACCATATATATTCAAACATTGTTTCCATCATCCTTTAAAAACGTTGATTGATGAATTCTGGATTTCTTTAATATTTCCTTCATTATTTTAAACACTGAATTGCATTTTGACTTTTGATTTTGACATTTTTCTTTATAGAACTTGTCAAATAAGTCGTCTTGTGCAACAGTGAACCAATTCTTCCAATCACCAACTTGTCCTGAAATAAAAGAACATATATGAAGAAAAGGGGAAATGGTACAAGCATACACATATCATTTTAAATTGATTTTAAACAACTTAATACCAATAGAGGCAGAATTATCACAGATTTATTTGTTTATTTGGTTATAATTTAATTTTGGATGTAACGAATTAAACGAGTCTTCTGATTGGAATTGGCTGACGTCGTTTTGTTTATCATATCATAGACATAATTTCATCAATGTTTTTTTTATGATTTACGCCAGTTTAAAACAGAATTTAGAATTAAATTATAAGAAATGACTGTAATATTTTGTCAAGTCTATTCGAAATAACATAAATAAAATGTGGTGCACACTGTTAAATAACCCGCTACGCGCGTTATTTAGTTTGCACCACATTTTGTATGTTATTTCTTCATAGACAGAAAAAATATTACAGTCATTCTTTACGTATTTTTGTTGTGTTTTCATTTTCTCAAGAGGTAATTTCTGTTTGGAAATTGGCTAGATATTTCAACCAAATTAAATTGTAAATTTTATTATCTGTGTTTACATTTGTACATCAACAGTAAACAATAACAAAGTAAATCAGAGAAAAAAATGGAATGTAATTGCATTACAAAGAATATTTGTTCTCACTTTATTATAGTTATAATTTTCTGCTCGTGTTTTGTATAAATTAAATGTATTATATTTTATTTCATGTACACCCCTATATTTATATATATTATGTAACTCTTGTAAAAATTACTATATTGGTACATGTAAAATTATTATTACTATGTGTATGTATCTTATAAGCTCTATTGCTTTTGAATACAGTATTATTATTATCAGACCGTTGGTTTTCTCGTTTGTCATGTCAGTGGCTTTTGTGGCTTGCTAAGTGGGTAATTTTCGTTGTTAAATTTTCCTTTTTACAAAGAAGTATAACATAGGCGGATCCAGGGGGGGGGGGGGGGGCCCTTCCGTTGGTGGGAAAAATTTGGTTGATTATATAGGGAATCATTGAAGCATGACTGGAGCGGGCCCCCTCTTAGGTCAGTCAGGAAAAGTTCTGGATCCGCCACTGTAATAATAAGCTGATGACATGTCGCTAACAAAGTATGACAAAAAAATTCGATAAAGTTTAAGATATTTTACAATTGCATACATCAACTCATTGAACTGTATCATTCATGCATTACATTTCAGTTGTTCATTCATTTATGTGCACATAGACGGCCGGTTTTCTCGTTTGAATGTGTTACCTCTGTAACTTCGGGGCCTTTTTATCGCTGACAATGCGGTATGGGCTTTGCTTTTTTTTTCTATTTTTTTTCATTAGCTTTCATACGAGTTGGACAGTGTTATACATGCATCACCTTATGATTAAGACTGTTTAATGCATTGTTGTATGGAAATCTCATTGGAGAACCAAGAATAATACAGGTCCTCGATTGTTTCTGTTTAATTTATTTACATCTTGTATATATGCCCTTTATAAGTCTTTTTGTTTTGATTTTGTCTTTATGTTACTGTCTCACTGTTGTTAATCACCAAATCGTTTTTTAATCTTATCCAATTATGTATCATTTTTATACAGACATGTGACATAGAACAAAATATTATAACACTTCCCTACCTTTACGATACATTCCAGGCTCTTTATTCTTCCATTCATTCACATCTTCATGTTTATTTTTCTCTTTTTTCATCTTCTCAAATGAACACAAATCATCAATTTCCCGAACTAAATCATCAGTGACTTCAATTTCCAGGAATTTTGCAATTCGTTTTATTTCATTTAAACTGTTCTGCAAAAAATAAAAACATACGTTATATCAAGAGTTCCAGAGTCGGAATTGCTCATCTTGGAAAGATTTGCCATATTGATATAAAAAAAAATCTTTTAATTAAAATTCGTTCTAAAGAAATATTTCAACTCCGCTCTGTTTTTGGGTAAAGACAAGGCAAACAAAAACGTATGGTACTGAATTAATAAATAACTCGTCCAAGGTTGATCACTATTTAAGAGATAATCATACACAAACTAATATATAGTCCACGTATCATAACATTATAAAACCTATCCATGAAAATTTCCCGAAATTTATCAATGTAATATATACTCAGATATTCAAGTTACAAGATGATGTTATACTTGTCTAGAAAAAAGCATAACTTGTTCAAGGTACAGGAATATAATATCTGTTCTAAATATATCAATGATGTCATAATTGGAGTTATCTTCCTTTGTCCGAAATTTGTAGTTGAATCAGCTACAACCAATGCTTTATAAACTCTGGACACTTTTAATTTGCAAAACACTTATTTGCAAATCCGCATATACTATATAATGTATAATTTTACTTCGCACTAGTGCTCACAGGCACTTTGATAAACAGCTGCTGTCTATCATAAGTTTAAAGATTAAAGACAGAAACACTACTATGGCAAAACTGCTTCAATTAATTAAGGATAGTAACTCCGATAAAATTCGAGTTAAAACGTTATCATCTACTCAGATCCAGTAAGTTGTCTATTGTCACTTTGTTGCGGGGTATAGAATCAGTTCAGATGAAAACCATTTTAAGTGCCCAAATTTGTTTTGTACTGTTACCCGGTGTAATCTAATTTTGTAGAGATTGATGTAAATTAACTTGACTATCATGCACTCGATTTTTTGTCGACAGACGGTTAGTTTTGAAATAATGTACTCAAAATTCAACTAAATATTCAGATATTACAGATTATGTAAGAAATAAAATAATATTAACAATATCCCACACGTAGAATCATGCAATAAACAGCTACAAGTAGAAAACATGTAACATGTGTCTTGTTTATAAACTAGTGAATGATCGTCTTTACACATGATCAGCTTCTTCATAGTCCCTTCGATTTTTGTTATTCTAAAGGCAAATATATATAAATGATGTTATATAAATGAATAGTTTTAGTTGAGTGAAATGGATGATCGAGTTTCATTTAATTTTAAATAAAGGATGTCACATATCTAGTTACATCTGTTTCCTATAGGGTCGGTGGAGTAATAAACTTTATCAAGCAAATTCATTCTGAATCAAACATAGTGTAATAACATTACAGGCGTATTCTTGTCAAAAGGCTTTAAAATTACGTCCGAAAGTTTTTTATATGGATATAACTCTTAAACATAACGCGTCATACCAAAGAAAGAAAACCTCTCACTTGGTCTCGGCTAACTAGAATGTCTACTGTCTGGTCTTATTCCGTTGTCTTGAAGCTATTTTGGAAGTATGAGACGAAAGCATGAATTTATGGAAATGGGGAATGTGTCAAAGAGGCAACAACCCGACTATAGGACAGAAAACAGTAGAAGGCCACCAAAGGGTCTTTAACGCAGCAAGAAAATCTCGCACCGGAGGTATTAGATTCTATTATGATTTCTAACATATACATATATCATACCTGTTTCATGGATTCGTAGTGTAGTGTATGTATCGGATACTCAGGGTTATCCTCCATCACTCGTTCCCAATCTAAGGTGTACTCAAACCAGGAACCATAATCAACTGAAGAAAACAAATAGTAATGTACAAGTCTGAGTTTGGTTTTGAAGATTATTTAACTACATTGCTTTTTGATATAAGAATTAATTTGTGTAACTATAGGTGCAGTAGTCATAGGTTACCTATTGAATGTGGTAGATTTTTATAGCATTGATAGATCAGAAAGAATATGTGATTTATGTAACAGCAATGTGCTAGGAGATGAATTTCGTTTTATATATGATTGCACTTTCTTTTATGCTGAAAGGCTGAAATTTTTGCCTGCAGATATTTGTAAAGTTAACAGTACTATGAGTTTCTCTAATTTAATGAACAGCAAAGATAAATCAATTCTTGTTGGCTTAGCCAAGTTCTGTAAAATTGTAATGTCAATTTATAAATGATATTTACCTTCCCATTTATTCATGCATTGGTAAATATGTTTGTTCATGCTTTATATCTTATTTGTTATATTGTTGTACTATCATGCCTCATGTGAGGCCTATAGTGAAATAAAATGTTTCAAATGTTTCATGTTTCATGTCGCAATTTTATGCCAGTTAAACATATATCTAACTTTCGTTCATTTGAGACATTACAAACATGTACAATTTGTGAATGAAATAGTCACTGGTAGAGGGATGTCTAATTGCCATTCTAATATGACGTTCTTCTTTAAGAACACACACCGGATACGCAACATACGAGAAACGGACACGTTCCGGACAGAACGGATGTCGAACGTACATCCAACGGACGAGTGCCGCATAAAACGGACACCTAACGGAAGCGTACCGGATAAAACGGATGAACAAGATATACGGAACAAGAATGTGTCCATAGTACACGAATGCCCACTCGCACTATCATTTTCTATGTTCAGTGGACCGTGAAATTGGGGTCAAAACTTTAATTTGGAATTAAATTAGAAAGATCATATCATAGGGAACATGTGTACTAAGTATCAAGTTGATGTAACTTTAACTTCATCAAAAACTACCTTGACCAAAAACTTTAACCTGAAGCGGACGGACGAACGGAGGCACAGACCAGAAAAGATAATGCCCCTCTACTATCGTAAGTGGGGCATAAAAATCAAAGGCGACAATAATAATACATGTAAATCGCATAAATATTCAAAATGTTTCTGTGTTACTGGTTTTGGTTTGTTCCGCCAAAGGGCAGTGTCTGGCCTGAATAAGAACTGCTTGATTATGAAGACGTGCCTATACTCTAAGATCGATTATGAATAATAAGAATTCATGAACCTTAAGAAATCTGACATACCAATAATTGGCATTTCTGACGCGAAATTTTCAATTGGCATTTATCCATTTCAGATCCGTTCATCATCCGTTTTATCCGTTATACGTCCGGTAGAAGTCCGTTTCTCATCCGTTTTATCCGTTAAACGTCCGGTAGAAGTCCGTTGGTGAATTTATAGCCTCGGTCACACCTTACCGGATAGTTCGAACGGACGCCTAACGGATAACTTTTTTTCAATCCGTTCATGTCCGTTAGACGTCTGTTCTTATCCGTTAGACGTCCGTCCATATCCGTTGCATGTCCGTTAAGCGTACGTTTTATCCGTCGACGTCCGTTCTGTCCGGTGGAAAATTTCAGCATGTTCAAAACTTTGAACGGACGTCCAACGGATAAAATGTCCGTTAGGCGTCCGTTTTCTACGGTACTCGTCCGTTTCGTTTCCGTTTTGTATCCGTTACGTGTCCGTTATACATCCGTTGGAGGTCTGGAAGATAAATTCACCAACGGACTTCTACCGGACGTTTAACGGATAAAACGGATGAGAAACGGACCTCTACCGGACGTATAACGGATAAAACGGATGATGAACGGATCTGAAACGATAAATGCCAATTGAAAATTTCGCATCAGAAATGCCAATTATTGGTATGTCAGAATTCTTAAGGTTAATAAATTCTTATTATTTATAATCGATCTTAGAGTATAGGAACGTCTTCACAATCAAGCAGTTCTTATTCAGGCCAGACACTGCCCTTTGGCAGAATTTTGAAGAACAAACCAAAACCAGTGTCACAGAAACATTTTAATTCATGCGATTTACATGTATTATTATTGTCGCCTTTGATTTTTCCGTAAATCTTGTTCATCCGTTTTATCCGGTACGCTACCGTTAGGTGTCCGTTTTATGCGGTACTCGTCCGTTGGATGTACGTTCGACGTCCGTTCTGTCCGGTACGTTTCCGTTTCTCGTACGTTGCATATCCGGTGTGTGTCCGTTATGCATCCGTTACATGTCCGTTTTATCCGTTCAGTACATCAACGGACTCCCAACGGATAGCAATTTTGTCAACGGATAACTTTTATTTTCATCTGTTAGGCGTCCGTTCGTGCTATCCGGTAAGGTGTGACCGAGGCTTATCTTCTAGACCTCCAACGGATGTATAAAGGACACGTAGGATACAAAACAGAAACGAAACGGACGAGTACCGTACAAAACGGACGCCTAACTGGACGTTCAACGGACATTCTATCCGTTGGACGTCCGTTCAAAGTTTTGAACATGCTCAAAATTTTCCACCGGACAGAACTGATGTCGACAGATAAAATGTACGCTTAACGGACATGCAACGGATAGTGACGGACGTCTAACGGATAAGAACGGACGTCTAACGGATAAGAACGGACGTCTAACGGACATGAACGGATTGAAAAAAAGTTATCCGTTAGGCGTCCGTTCGAGCTATCCGGTTAGGTGTGACCGAGGCTTGAGCTTTGGATACAAAGCCATGTTCTAATTCCAATAAAACATGAGCTGCACGTGATTGACATCACAATCGAAATTGCAACGTCAGATGAATTATGAACAACAACGGAGATCAAAATGGTAATGTTGGTGCTGCTCGCTAGGAAATTAAATAAAAACATTGTAAAATTAAGTTTTAAATGTTTCTGTTCTTTTTTTTATTGTTAAACTGATGATTTTCTATAACGTTTTTGGTACATCAAATCAAAATGGCGACATTTCGAGCGTGTATTATAGGTCCGCTTCGAAGTACAAAATTCAAAATATTCCTATTAGAATCAAAATAATTCTATCATGCCATGCTCTATGCTCATTTTAACATGGGTAGGCATTATATTTGTAAACGCTCGGTATGATGAGTCTTATGTAGACGAAACGTGCGTCTGGCGTACTAAATTATAATCCTGGTACTTTTGATAACTATGTTAAAATGAGCATAGAGCATGGCATGAAAACATTATTTCTTAAATCGTACCAAACTGTATTTGATAAATTGTACCGATCATGAGTTGTCCTATGACGTCAACTTAATTAGTATTGCGTTAAGAAAGGGGGAACTTTTTGTATTATTCCACTGCATGTTGATTTTGATAGTGAAATCAACATTTGATTGGTTGAAACTATCACACGTGACGTCGAACAAAACTTCATATCCCCCTCTAAGTATCATATTCCCCTCTGAACATCATATTCCCCTCTGAAGATCGGGACTTCGTAGTATAGTGGAAGATATTAGCAAGCAAAATCGAGGGAATTGTGCAAATGATGATACAAGCATGAAAATTACCACAAAGCATCATTATTATATACTTTGTCAGAAATAACTGCTGGCCATTAAAAAAAATATTTTTTTCAAGATGGCCACGGCCATTTTCTAAAATGGCTGTTTTCTTTATATTGAAAATACTGATTTTTCTGGAAAACTTTTCTTTGAACTTCTTTTAGTAAAAACCAATTACCAGGTTTGGTGGCTACCTTCCTTACATCACATATTTATTAAAAATGAATATTTGACATATCTAGTATTTGCGCATGCGCGAAAATGTAACAAAATTATTTCAAAAACATTTGAAATATTTACTATATATTTAGTGTTTTTGGATTTCTAATGATATTATGAATTGGTTTAATAACATTTTTCAAGGTTATGATACACATGTGTTTCACACTTTTGCGCATGTGCAAACTATTTATAGACATCAAGAGCGATTTGTATGCACTACCAGGCAATTCTCAGGTATTCGATGGTTAAGGCGAAAATGTAGTTAATCTGGAGAAACATCAAATGTAACTGCAGATCAGCCACTTTTGGAAATGCCGAAACAAATTCAGTGGAAATGGCCTGATTTGTAAGGAAAATATAAGTGTATCGTCATGTTTGGTGGATTTCACATTGAAATGACTTGTTATAAAACTCTGGGTGATATATTGCGTGATAGGGGATAGACATGTTGTCTTACTGAAGCCCATATTGCAACACCAAGAACGGCAGATTCTTTTTATGTATGTTCAAATGTACCTAGGACTAGACAGGCGCATCAGACAACTGCATGTATTTTGCTTAAAAATTGTTAATTTCAGATTATGAAAGCTAAACTCCGAATATATAATTATGTCATGACTCTGTGACGTTTAATGATTTAAAAGACTGGTGTTAGGTAATAGAGTCATCTCAACCACAGTTTAATTCCTGGCGTTCAATTATAATTAAGAACTTCTTCTGATTTTGGTATTATACTCATTTCATGAGTTAGACAGTCCATATAAAGCATGATAGCGTATTGTTTTAGGTCTTGATCGTGTAAATTATGCTCGATCGTTACCGACTCATCTCCGAGATATGACTTCCCTTACCGAACATCACCCACAGGTGGCAATGGAATTTAAAAATGATAATTTCACTGTACGTAAGACCAGTAAATTTCTTTCTTGTAACACAATGGATCAGGCACAAAAACAGAATAATTCAATTGTGAAGGGCGATATTGGTGCCATAGGATTAACCGAAAATCCCATTTAGACAAATGGATGGTAGCTGGACCAGGAGTCAGTATACTAGAAGATTAATTTGAAAGATCTAGTGGTTTGGGTTATTCTAAAACAGACGAACGACATAATGAAGACTCTACGAAAACATAAAAAGATTTCTTTAAACAGCTTTAAAGGCTTTGCAAGTATGAACGTGTTTAGAAATTCATTTCTAGAAGAGTCGTCAGATTTGTAAAAAAAATACTTCATTTAGGAAATTGTTGATTCGGAAATAGGTAAGATATGTAAATAAACCCCAAGATATTGGTCCAAACAATACGAAGATCTTTTGAAGCAAATGCAAAACGAAGGAAAACCTGCTTTTTATAACCAAATAAAAAAGAACAACTTCCTATTTTGGCCGCAAAATGAAACTGGAAACGTCTTTGTCAAAAACAAAGCTAGAGAACCTTAAAAGTGATTGCGATATCTTTTCTAGACTTTTCATTTCTTGTCACAGTAGACAGTTTTACTTGGAATATATCTTTATCCATAGAAACCAAACTGCTCCTCTGTCTTTATCTCAGGATGTCACTTGAAATAGTGGTATTAAATCGCTCAAATGGGTTTACTTGAAACATTCTGCGATTTGCTGATCCGAATACGGACGCATTTATCGTTGGTGGGGCAGCAATGGTTAATTCCAGGTCACAAAGTTGGGCAAACATATTTGATGATTATGCTAATGATGTCATACTGCCTTAAGATATTATATTCAGTAAGTAAACAAAGCATAGGCAGTGGAATAAAACATTCATTTCCATTAGCTTCGAGAGATATGAAGATTTGTTCACCCTCGAAAAATCATATTTCCCTCGGGAAAATCCCTCGTGAAATATGAATCTTCTTTGATGAACAAATCTTAATATCTCCCTCAGCCACGGGAAAAAAATGTATAGTATTCAATTTATTTTGAAGAAAAAAAAAGTCATGAATCGAAAGAAAAAAATCTTTTGCAACTGCTGCGGTGGATGTTTTTTCAGCATTTAATGGAATAAACAGTTTCCTGGTCATTTTACCGGACTTCCAGGTTTTAACACCCGTCCCCAACAACTAACTATGCAGTATTTAATACATACTGAGACATGAAAAGACTTACCATCCCCCTTCAGATATCTTGTAAAATAATGTTCCCATGAGCCGGAATATTCATAATCTAAAACTTTGGAATGATGGTTGTAATAGGAAACGGCCACATCTTTTGGATTTCTCAGCATGTACAAAATTTTACATTTCCTATTCTTAAAGTCTTTTGGTAAATGACGGAAATATATATGTGTATTCAGAATTCTAGGTGAAGGAAGACTGTCAAAATTAGCTTGCTCCATGCCTTCTAACATGTTCCATTCTTTTATGGCATCTATCCGTTCCGCTTTCTGTTGCTTTAACATTGAGACTACCTCCCATAACCAATGTGTGCCTACAATCAGATCATTCAACTTACATATAGTATATAAGACAGTATTGACTCACAAGATATCTATAAAAAATAACGTAGAAGTTTTTATCGTTGGGTATATATGGCCATTTACGTTCTAACAAACATATATATGCTCTGGTATGAGCTCAGACATCATCGTTAGCCAAGGCTTACGAAAATAAGCCACGAGTCTTTGACTAGGAAAGACAGATGGGGATGAGAAAGAATGATATGCCTGGTAATCGTATTTGATTTAATATGGTAATAGAATTCAACATCAGAAAACAGTACATATTTGTCTCTGGGTATGAACTAGAAATAGCTCGAGTAATGAAGAAACGTATTCTGTAATAAAAATTAGGTTATGTAGCCTAAACTGTCTTTTGTGGTATTCCTCATCTATAACCACAGATACGTATCTTTAAAAAATCAAGTTCTGTGCGTATAGCATGCCGTATGACTCTGTTATATTTGTAATTCTATTTTTTCTGATATTTTGATTTTGCTTCTTTTGTTAACTATCGTTGTGCTGTATTTTAAAAAAGGGGAGTGTTAACTTAAAATATGTAAAACGAAATGCGAAGTCATATATCATAGGAAAACTTTAACCGGTTCACGTAACGGTCGCGCGTAACTACCATATATAACATGTATAAGTTTCAATGTAATTATATCTATAAAAGTTACGTACAAGGTCTTATAAAGGTTTGGCAAACCCTTTATTTTTGTATTTTTAGAGATTTTTTTTTATCTTAAACAAATGTATACGTAAAAGAACCAATCGAACTTGTTCTGCTCACGACTTAGCAAAGTTCTGACTAAGGACTTCGTACGCAAAGAAGTTTACTGAGTCAACATCTTTTTTAGCCACACTAAATTGTCTAATTTATAGTGGTCTCAGTGGTGCGATAGAAACCAAAGACCGTTATTTTCGTTTGCAGCATTTTAATAACATAATGCACAGTCATCTTCTGCAAGACCATGTACATTTTCCTTCATGTTTCAATGGAACAGTGCATACAACGCTAAAAAGTATAGGCAGTACAAGCCTTTAAAGCTCATTAGCAATCGATTTGATCACATTATAATTGTTCATCAGGTCGAGTAAAAGTTCAGTAAACACGTACTGAACTATAATAATACTTGTATAATGGTGTGCAGGGGTGGATGTAGGGAGGGCAGGGGTCCGGGCATGCCCTTTTGAGAGAGAAAAAAATGTTGACTATAAAGGGAATCACTAAAGCGTGGCTGGAGCGGGCCCAATCTAAGGCAGCCAGTGGGTCCCCACTTATGACTAGATCCGACACTGGTCTGCTATATATCTGATTGGCTTTTCGTACTTATTGACTTTAATTGTTTTATCTTGTGTGTTTGAAACATTCAATACATAGCTAGTAAAAAAACAGTTTTTACGTAATTACGAAATGTGCTTATTAAACACTCGACTACCTAGGTTCTCTTTATAAATAATTCGTCTTAACATCAACCCACCCATGTTAAATATAAATATATATGTATATACAACTCGTCTAAACATCAACCCAACAATGTCAAATCTGTAAATTTGCTTTCGCAATTTTTTTGTTCTTCCCGTGCCGGGATTCGAACCCATGCTACTGAGATAGCGTGAAACCAATTGCCTGCACTGTATACAACTCGCTAGACCACACGACCACCTGGTCTTCATAAAAAAATGAAGCTTTCGATGGTCGGGTGCTACCTTTCCACGTCAGTTTTAATCTAGCGTCGTACTACAACTTACATGATATATAAGGCATGAAGATGTAATTCTTACAAATCAGCTTAATTATCTATAGTAAAGGATCCTACAAAAAAAATGTAAGATACAGTCACAGAAATAATTATTTTTTATAAGAACGTCTAAACCAGTGACAACTCTACAACAGATTTATCCATCGGATTACCATCAGTGATGGTGATACATGGCTGTGTACATTCTGTATATAAAATTCGTCTAAACATCAAAACATCAATGTTATATATATTTGTGTTACAGTATTGCAGCAGCATAGGGGATAATGCAGTGTCTCTGACGACAGGGGTAAAAAGTAAATATTTTTTTCTCACTTTTTTTCCTAACAACATAATTTTAAGGTACAGACACAGTACAAACCTGATTTAGGGTATGCACAGACGAGTAAATCATTATCCCTAGCTTTCCACGTCGGCAGTGTTGCGTATTCCTGAGCGTGTGTTGGGTACGGAAACGTTGGGATATAGAATCCTTCATGTTCCAATATCTTCAGTTTGCTTCCATCTTCTCCTTCCAAAAACTTTACAGGCATCCTGTAGAAAACAAACCATTTAATATTCCATTTCAATTCTTCTTAACGAGATTATCGATATGGAGATAAAAAGAATGTTAATCAATTTTCTCCAACTGTCTATTGACTGTTATCCCTAGAGGGGTTTCCCTGGAATCAGTGATAAATACAAACTGCTATGACATTTAAAATAATTACATAGCACTTTCTTATCCACGACAGCGAATTCAATAAAGTATAATTGGAAGTTAAAGATTTGAAAATAATTGAGTTTTCTGTATTAGCTTTAACGTATATATAGCTGTATAAGTCTACCTATGTGTAGTGACAACTGCAAATTATACCTAACCCATTTGAATTTCTTTTGGTTTAGAAATACCAGACGTCAGAATATGTATAAAGTGCCTAGAAAACCAACCTAACGATGTTATAGTAGATCTGATTCTTAACTTCCTCCCCGAGCGGGCTGGAACCTGTTTTTTTATTTCTAACTTCTACATCAACCCCGCTTAGCATAGCGCAGACACCTTATCCCCTCCTCTAACTATGGCTTATAAAAATAAGCTTCCGTTTCGGGAGGTGTTTCCTTCTCGTACTAGGAATTAAACAAGGATGTATGATACAATACACGAAGTATTCTTTTATATACATTGTGGAGGCGAAAAGTGTTTGTGTGTGTTTATGTTTGCATGCGACTGTAAGGGTGTGCAAGATAAGCGAGACAAAAACAGTGTAACCTCTGAGGGTTTGAACCCCGTGCAAGATACGCGAGACAAGCATGTGGTGTGAAACCATCCCTTCCCACTGTTTCCACTTCTTAAACTTATATTATGGTAATACAGTTACAATCTAGTCAACAGACGATGTATGTACCCCTCAGATACCTCTAGTTATTAATAGTATAGCTATAATCTACATTTCATCAATTGAGTTAATATGATATTTAGTGATACTTTTTTGAAAAAAATACACCGTAAATCACGACCTTTGTTTATAATTATATAATTGCACAGTTCCAAATTATTGTTGTGTGTGTTAAAATAACTTTTAACTGTCTTTAACCTACCTGCAAAAACTTCCCACAAGTACAGTCCTACTTATAATCGATTCTATTGGGGTAGCTTATAGGAGTTATTTTTAAATGTAAAAAATAATCGAGTCGCAGTATACATTGTAACTTCTGAACGTTGAAAACGTGAAATTAAGACAGATCATTTCTAAAATAAACATGATATAGAAACAATTAGTATGCATTAGCTTCAGGATTGTTGAAAGTTTAACTTATTACAATACTTTAGTTTTAAGTTACAAATAACAAATACCTAGTTTGAGGCTGAATGTTTTTGATGAATGATTATTTTGAAGTTACAATGGTGATCTTAAAGAAGGAACTATTTTATAAGAGTCTGAAAAAAGATACACCACTTTGCTAGGACTTCAGAAAAGTGTATGACAGAACTCAAATAACATCATTTTCATACAAATATATGTACTATATATGTAAAATAATAAATACACTGGGAGCTATTAAAGTAATAAGAAACCTCAAATTAAAGAAATAGTGCATATGTTTTTTTATGACTCAATGAATAGTTTACATTATAAAACTTATGTACATGTACTTTTTTCTGAAGAAAATTCTTTAATTTATACATATTTAGAAGAAGTTTACTTTATTTGAATTGCTTCCTTCCAGGAAGCAATTCCCCCGACATATTTGCCGTATGCAAAGTGACCTCAGTGTGACCCATCTCGTAAAAATCCGGTGATCGCAATACGCATGGATGTCCTTAGAATAAACTATTATCTGAATTTACATGTTAAACACGTGCTCAATTTCCATGTTTTTTTTGTTTATTTTTTGCTGATTGTTGACAAACAGGTGACAATCGTTAAACTTCGGCTTGAAAACACGAACTTTAATTACCTGCCATATTTTCACAACAACACTGACCGATTGAGAAAAAAAAATTGACGATTATACGAAATTTATGCGAAAAAAATGAAAAAATTTTGAACAGAAGACTAAGTTTATGATGTTTGTATGCATTGGTTCAAGAATTAGAAGAACATTATTTTTCACCGGTCATTCGTTTCTTATGACTTTAATGTTTTCGAGTATTTAATACTGAACTATAATGCTAACGGGAGCTTGTCATAATTACATCAATACACTTCAGGAATGATTTAAAAGATGTAAGTATGTGTTTACTCATTATAATCATAACCCCTCCCCCACTCTCCCCCTCACCCCCTCCAAACAAAATAACAATAAGAATTCGGTTATAACTGCCGATGTTCTCGATAATTGTGGATCATAACTTCAAAAAGTTGTTGAAATCTATTAAAATTAGAATAATGCTTTAAATTATTCATTTTTTTTTTATCAATTTTACTTATATTCATAAAATTAAAATGTTATTAAATGTTACATAAGGCTGTTAGAGTGTTCTACCTTAATGAACAAGACGTTTTGAGTATATATTTTTTTTTAGTATAAAGACGTCATTATATGAAATGTATATGAAAAGTATCTTTTGTCATTGTTATAATCTTAAGAATTTGTATGCAATGGCTTATACGATTTTCAAAATTTTGACATTAAAAAGAGTGCAAGAGTTAATACCAGTACAGCTAATGATGCCCACAAGTTATCACATTTGGAAACTGCATCAGGTCAAAAGATAACTTTACAGCATATATAACATGTAAATATAACGGTTCTGGACATTTTTAAAGATTACTTATCTTATATTTTTCCTCGATATTGACATATATGGACGTCTTTAAAATGGAATCGATGTTAAACGTTCGTCTTCCCAATTGTCAATTTTCTATTTCTCGCCAGAGATATACATGTATTCTATGTCTAGTAGTGTGGCGTTAAAATACCACATTTAATTCGCAGAATGTTGATCTCATTATGATTGTTTTGCAGGCCGTCTTCTACTGTGATAAAAAAATCTCAAAGCAATAAAAAGAAGATTTTTTTGTCATATTAAACGATATCGTTTAAGAGTTTTTCTCCTGGAACAATTGCATTCTAGTATTAATCGTCGAAAGAGGATTAAGCATCCTTATCATTGAAAGTATCGCGATCGGATATCACGAAACGAATGGAATAACGACTTCGTTGCGTTGTAAATAAGGATAAATAGTACAGACACGTTCAATTAGATTGATCATTTAAAGGACATGTCAGTGTATAACAAACCGTATTTATAATACAAAAATTAAAGGTTACCCATTATAGTGTCAAATGATAGAAGGCTTAAGATTATCCGATCGTGTTCTAATAAACTCATCATAGATACCAGGATTTTGTTTTTAAGCCAGACGCGCGTTTTGTCTTCAAAAGACTCATCAGGTGACGCTCGAATCCGAAAATTAAAAAAAAAAAAGTCAAATGAAGCACGAAGTTGATAAGCACTGAGGACCAAAATACCTAAAAGTTTTTCCAAATACAGCTTAGGTAAAGTAATCTATTCCTGAGGAAGAAAAACCTTAATATTTCAAAACTTCAAAAGTTTTGAAAACAGTTAATTTATAAATATGACCATATCAATGATAATTCATATCAGCACGGGGCTTGTGATATCCTGGGAGAAATAAAACTCCTCTAGCAGTGGCATCGAACCATGAACCTACAGCAATAATAATAATAATACAGAACTTGATTCCCAAAATAATTACAGCTTATATAATATATGAAATCAATGACAAATTAATTATGCATGAACCATATCGCATAAACATATAATTACATATCTTGTCATACATTGTACCACCTCTGCCCTCGTACATTCATTCTGATGAACTAAACTACATTACAAGTAACCATGATTTATTATAATTGTATAGTGTGCAGAAAATAAAAAAATACAACTTTTATCATAAAAAATTGAGGAGTTGTGTTATGATTTCTTATTAGACAACTATATACAAGAGTAGAAAGCAAGTTGGAAGTAAGCAATTAATGAAAGGTCAGCCATAAAAGACAAAGAGATGAAAACTTTGAAACAATTCAACAAGAAAACTAACGACCTAATTTATAACAAATAAATGCAACAGTAGTATACACGGTGTTCAAAAGTCATAAATCGATCGAGAGGAAAACAAATCTGGGTTACAAACTAAAACCGAGGGAAACATATCATCTATAAGAGGGATATAAAAAATAACAACGGGAACACTGAAGTGCAACAAAACAAACTTAGAAACGAAATAGTTGATAACAATTGCCATATTCCTAAGTTGGTAACAATGCTAAATAATGTCGCTAAAATGACTACGTGACAGAAATATAGCACAAACACACGCAAGACCAGTTATCACAGAGAAACTGTTTACAAAACAGATATGACAGAATTGAACAAACAGCTGCTTCTGTACTTTAGGCACCTAACTTTGTTGGTGAACGTTCAAACCCTTCCCTGCCTTTTGACAATTTAACGTCTCCTAAACTTGTTTAAAAATCAAAAACCTTTTACGAACGTTGAAGTGGTGATCAAAACAAAAAAGTTCATAAGTTAAAAGTCCAACCTGACAAGGGATCAGACCTATGCATGAGTTTCTTTTCTTTATTTAAGCGCTTTCCTACATTTTATAAAAGCAAATTTAAAAAAAACTATTTTCGTATTGGCATGCCTGTAGCAAAGAATACTGTTTACTAAGTTGATAATTCATACGGGGCCTAGCATTCAATAAGCAGAGATATCTACTGTATGGAAGTACTACAACAGATGCATATTCTATTCATCAATGCTGCGGGTCAAACATATTATGAAAATTCGAATCATAAGACGAACGTTAAATGACTGAAGAAAACAATAAGAACCACAAGTAAAGCCCAATCTTGATGAAGAATCAGACCTATGCATGAGAAATATATATTCCTCAATTTAAATGGATTTTTTAAATTTCATCAAATCAAATTTTAACATAGAGATATGATAATCGTGTTTTTACTTGGCCGGTGATGCTTTTTGGGAATAAACCAACAGATATATTGACCCACTAGTAGAAATAACGCCAATTCTACTGGTCCAGATATTCATCTCTTAAACGATAATGGAGTCTAACATATTTGAAAGTCCTAAATAAAAGGCAAATGTTTAAGAACTGATTACAACTAAAAGGACAACAGGCTAAGCACAAACTGGACATACAATCAAAACTCGTTATGTGTCAGTTATATTTCTCAATTTGAACTTTAAATAATAGCAAATTTAAACCAAATAATGCAACTAAACCCACCATAGATAGTCTCCAGTTAGCCCATTACAAGCAAAGAATTGGAACTGTTCGTGAGGGATACAATTCTCAATTCAAAATGTAGCAGAAGTATTAACCTAGTTACAGTAATTACATTTATAACGTTATCTTTTTTGTGTTTCCGTTGTGTCGTTTGTTTTCTCCGATTTTTGAGTGTGAATTCACATTACTATAAGACGTGTCACGGTACTTTTCTATCCCAAATTCATGTATTTGGTTTTGATGTTATCTTGGTTAATGCTTAGTCCGTTGCTGTGTGTGTTACATTTTAATGTTGTGTCGTTGTTCTCCTATAATATTAAATGCGTTTCCCTCAGTTTTAGTTTGTTACCCCGATTTTGTTTTTTGTCCATAGATTTATGAGTTTTGAACAGCGGTATACTACTGTTGCCTTTATTTAATCTCATAATACATTGTTGTACATTCCACTTTGAAATATTACAATCATATTTACGTCTGACAAATTCAACATTCAGATGTACTGTATGCGTTCGCCTCTCAACCAGTAACGCTGCTCATACTAGGCTAAAGATTTGTTGCCACAGTAGCAGTTTTCGTCTTTGATTATAATAGACATAATAGTTTTTGAGACATTCAGTTACTTCTCGGTTTTATTCTGAAGTAAACTGATGCAGAACTTGAGAAAGAATATGAAAAGATAAAATAATGACATTTGTACCCACAAATAACCATCTATATACCGGTATGTTTCTGAAATATTTGTATTAAATGTTTGATATCATACAAGATGTTGTGTAAATTTCAGATGCCACTGAAGGATCTAGTAGACTCAGAAGGGAAATGTATGACAGTTTTAGATGTTGATGTTTTTTTTTTACCCTATTTCAAATTTCCAAGTCAGGAAGATGACTTCCGGTCAATGGCTGATCATTTTGTAGCTAGAGATGATGACGTATTGCTTTGTAATTATCCGAAATCAGGTATTAAATTTGTAGATATGTGTCATGTTCATGTTTTTATGATTTAAAATGTAAGAGCAAAAATATATAAAGAGCAATGAATTTAAAGAAATAAAATGGATAAGTAGCATTTTATCAAATGTTTATCATGTTTGAATGTTGTATTCGACCACATAACAAAAAAATAAAGATTAGGTCGAGACTTGCAGATTTCTAGAGTTGATGCAATGAAAAATAAGGTACAGTTTTGTGTTCAATCTATTTCTCATCGGTAATGCTATGCCTCCGTTCAATCTTTTTATGAATTCGTATTCTCTTTATCTTATAACAACGTTGGTTATATAGTTTTTCTAAAATGAAAATAACAATTTATAAATTTAATAACGCTCTATTCTAAATCATGTCTGTACCGAATCACATACTAATCAGATGAGTATACCACAAGGGACTAAGCATTCGTCAGCAGTGGCATCGACCCGTTGCTATAGTAAACAAACTGTTTGTGTATTTACCTTCATCAGTAACGCACAAGACCAACACATTTGAAGGACAGGGATGAATAAATTCATAGTTAGTAGCTATATAAAAAAAAAGACATAAATAGAAAGCACAAATTCAGCGTAGGTCAACTCATACTCGAGACATTGCGGATAGTTCAAAGCATAGCGGACTACAACGTCCTCAACAGTCTGAACGATATTTTATTGTGTCGAAATGTATGGACAGCATCTGAACTGAATTTATGTGTACCTTATTTAACCATACTCAAATGTACTTCATTAGTCTTAGATGCATGATTTTTTATTAGTTGTTAGTGGCTTTGGATTAGCCGTCAGATAACTGCGAGTACTCTCAGATCTGTTCCTAGTGTCTTTTTGTTGTCGGGATGTACAAGTACCCGGCCATGTCCACTTGTATTTTTGTCCATCTGATGAGTTAAGCCTTTTTTAACTGATTTTTATAGTTCGGTTGTATGTTGTTCTGTTATACCACTGTCCCAGGTTAGGGGAAGGGTTCGAAACCCGCTAACATGTTTAACCCCTCACATTATTTATGTATGTGCCTGTCCCAAGTCAGGAGCCTGTAGCTCAGTGACTGTTGTTTGTTTGTGTGTTACATATTTGTTTTCGTTTACTTTTTTTATATAAATAAGGCCGTTACTTTTCTTTTTGAATTGTTTTACATTGTCATATCGTGGCCTTTTATAGCTGACTATGCGATATGGGCTTTGCTCATTGTTGAAGGTCGTACGGTTACCTATAGTTGTTAATTTCTGTGTCATTTTGGTCTCTTGTGAACAGTTGTCTCATTGGCATCATACCACATCTTCTTTTTTATATTCATATAGTTGGTAACTTTGATTATTACTTGTCAATTCTGAGACAAACAGGTCGTCATTTTTCTCAGGATTGGATTGTTTCGTATTTTCCAAGTCGGAGTAAAAGTTTTTCTCGTTTTTTATGGCTTGGCGGTTGCCTATGATAATTTCTTTCATCAACTTCATTTGAACTATGATTGCCTACATCATGTCCTTATATTAATGATCACACATATAGGTTGTCCACTGTACATGAGTACTTCCGAGCCAATGCTTGCAAGTCCTGTGTTAGAACAAAACGTTAGTTTTACTCAAGTGTATAATAGTGTTTTTATTTGTGCGTTATAGTCTCGTTAATTTACAACATAATTGTGTTTTAACATTTTAATGAAAAGTCTCTTATTAAGAATCTATCAGTCTATAGTTGGTTTTCCTGTTTGAATTGTTTTACACTAGTCATTAGTTGGGCCCTTTATAGCTTGCTGTTCGGTGTTAGCCAATACTCTTTGTTGAAGGCTGTACTATGACATATAATTGTTGTTTACATTTTACACAAATGACTTGGATTGAGAATAGTCTCATTGGCACTCATACCTCATCTTCTTAGTTATATATAGAGCTGTCATTATAGTTACGATGACTGATTATTGATAAAAAAATAACTGGTTGACCTGTGTTTAAATATCGAATACATGATGTGTGTAGCTTTATATATTCAGACATAAAATCAATGAAAATTACTATATATAAAAATAAAAATAAACGATATCATGCATAATATTTTAACAAATAACAGAAAAAAATGAATGGTAATAATTGAACATAATGTGCAATGACAATTATTTCCTTAGCACCATATATATTCAAACATTGTTTCCATCATCCTTTAAAAACGTTGATTGATGAATTCTGGATTTCTTTAATATTTCCTTCATTATTTTAAACACTGAATTGCATTTTGACTTTTGATTTTGACATTTTTTCTTTATAGAACTTGTCAAATAAGTCGTCTTGTGCAACAGTGAACCAATTCTTCCAATCACCAACTTGTCCTGAAATAAAAGAACATATATGAAGAAAAGGGTGAAATGGTACAAGTATACACATATCCTTTTAAATTGATTTTAAACAACTTAATACCAATAGAGGCAGAATTATCACAGATGTATTTGTTTATTTGATTATAATTTAATTTTGGATGTAACGAATTAAACGAGTCTTCTGATTGGAATTGGCTGACGTCGTTTTGTTTATCATATCATAGACATAATTTCATCAATGTTTTTTTAAGATTTACGCCGGTTTAAAACAGAATTTAGAATTAAATTATAAGAAATGACTGTAATATTTTGTCAAGTCTATTCGAAATAACATTAAAAAAAATGTGGTGCACACTGTTACATAACCCACTACGCGCGTTATTTAGTGTGCACCACATTTTTTATGTTATTTCTTCAGACAGAAAAAATATTACAGTCATTCCTTACATATTTTTGTTGTGTTTTCATTTTCTCAAGAGATAATTTCTGTTTGGAAATTGGCTAGATATTTCAACCAAATTAACTTGTAAATTTTATTATCTGTGTTTACATTTGTACATCAACAGTAAACAATAACAGAGTAATCAGAGAAAAAAATGGAATGAAATTGCATTACAAAGTATATTTGTTCTCACTTTATTATAGTTATAATTCTCTGCTCGTATTTCGTATTTTGTATAAATTAGATGTATTATATTTTATTTCATGTACCCCCTATATTTATATATATATATTATGTAACTCTTGAAAAAATTATTATATTGGTACATGTAAAATTATTATTACTATGTGTATGTATCTTATAAGCTCTATTGCTTTAAGAATACAGTATTATTATTATCAGCCCGTTAGTTTTCTCGTTCGTCATGACAGTGGCTTTTGTGGCTTGCTAAGTGGGTAATTTTCGTTGTTAAATTCTCCTTTTAACAAAGAAGTATAAACTGATGAAATGTCTAACAAAGTGTGACACAAAGGTTCGATAAAGTTTAAGATATTTTACAATTGCATACATCAACTCATTGAACTGTATCATTCATGCATTACATTTCAGTTGTTCATTCATTTATGATGACGGCCGGTTTTCTCGTTTGAATGTGTTACATCTGTAACTTCGGAGCCTTTTTATCGCTGACTATGCGGTATGGGCTTTGCTCTTTTTTAATATTTTTTCTTCATTAGCTTTTATACGAGTTGGACAGTGTTATACATGCATCACCTTATGATTATTAAGACTGTTTAATGCATTAATAACACTTTATTCATTTCTGCCGAAATCGAAAATTTAAAAAAGAGTTATACTGTTCCTGAATGCAAATGAATACTGAGCAAATTTGTGGCTTGTTGGTCAATTTACAACTTTACATTTTGGTCATATACACGTGCTTTGCAGACTGTATGCTTTCAACAGGATGAATTTCGTTGTGTGGAAATCTCATTGGAGAACCAAGAATAATGCAGGTCCTCGATTGTTTCTGTTTAATTTATTTACATCTTGTTATATATGCCCTGTATAAGTCTTTTTGTTTTGAATTTGTCTTTTTGTTACTGTCTCACTGTTGTATATCACCAAATCTCTTTTTAATCTTATCCAAATATGTATCATTTTTATACAGACATGTGACATAGAACAAAATATTACAACACTTCCCTACCTTTACGATACATTCCAGGCTCTTTATCTTTCCATTCATTCACATCTTCATGTTTATTTTTCTCTTTTTTCATCTTCTCAAATGAACACAAATCATCAATTTCCCGAACCAATTCATCAGTGACTTCAATTTCCAGGAATTTTGCAATTCGTTTTATTTCATTTAAACTGTTCTGCAAAAAATAAAAACATACGTTATATCAAGAGTTCCAGAGTCGGAATTGCTCATCATGGAAAGATTTGCCATATTGATATAAAAAAAAAATCTTAATTAAAATTAGTTCTAAAAAAATCTATCAACTCCGCTCTGTTTTTGGGTAAAGACAATGCAAACAAAACCCTATGGTACTGAATTAATATCTAACTCTTCCAAGGTTGATCACTACTTTAGAGATAATCATACACAAAATAATATATAGTCCATGTATCATAACATTCTAAACATCCTATCCATGAAAATTTCCAGAAATTTATCAATGTAATATATACTCAGATATTCAAGTTACAGGGTGATGTTATACTTGTCAAGAAAATAGCATAACTTGTTCAAGGTACAGGAATATAATATATGTTCTAAAAATATCAATGATGTCATAATTGGAGTTATCTTCCTTTGTCCGAAATGGTAGTTGAATCAGCTACAACCAATGCTATATAATGTGTAATTTTACTTCGCACTAGACTAAGTGCTTACAGGCACTTTGATAAACAGCTGTTGTCTATCATAAGTTTAAAGATTAAAGACAGAAACACTACTATGGCAAAACTGCTTCAATTAATTAAGGATAGTAACTCCGATAAAAGTCGAGTTAAAACGTTATCATCTACTCAGATCCAGTAAGTTGTCTATTGTCACTTTGTTGCGGGGTATAGAATCAGTTCAGATGAAAACCATTTTAAGTGCCCAAATTTGTTTTGTACTGTTACCCGGTGTAATCTAATTTTGTAGAGATTGATGTAACTAAACTTGACTATCATGCACTCGATTTTTTGTCGACAGACGGTTAGTTTTGAAATAATGTACTCAAAATTCAACTAAATATTCAGATATTACATATTATGTAAGAAATAAAATAATATTAACAATATCCCACACGTAGAATCATGCAATAAACAGCTACAAGTAGAAAACATGTAACATGTGTCTTATTTATAAACTAGTGAATGATCGTCTTCACACATGATCAGCTTCTTCATAGTCACTTCTATTTTTGTTATTCTAAAGGCAAATATATATAAATGATGTTATATAAATGAATAGTTTAAGTTGAGTGAAATGGATGATCGAGTCTCATTTAATTTTAAATCCGGGATGTCACATATCTAGCTACATCTGTTTCCTATAGGGTCGGTGGAGTACTCAACTTTATTAAGCAAATTCATTCTGAATCAAACATAGTGTGATAACATTACAGGCGTATTCTTGTCAAAGGGCTTTAAAATTACGTCCGAAAGTTTGTATATGGATATAACTCTTAGAAATAACGCGTTATACCGAAGAAAGAAAACCTCTCACTGGGTCTCGGCTAACTACACTGTCTATGTATTACGGGAAATGACTTTCCATTCTCTTGTTATCCCTGAATAAGAGCTGTCTGGTCTTATTCTGTTGTCTTGTAGCTATTTTGGAAGTATGAGACGAAAGCATGAATTTTAATATGAGATGTTAATAAAATTGAGATTGGAAACAGGGAATGTGTCAAAGAGACAACAACCCGACCATGGGACAGAAACCAGTAGAAGGCCACCAAAGGTCTTCAACGCAGCAAGAAAATCCCGCACCCGGAGGTATTAGATTCTATTATGATTTCTAACATATACATATATCATACCTGTTTCATGGATTCGTAGTGTAATGTATGTATCGGATACTCAGGGTTATCCTCCATCACTCGTTCCCAGTCTAAGGTGTACTCAAACCAGGATCCATAATCAACTGAAGAAAACAAATAGTGTCGCAATTGTATGCCAGTTAAACATATATCTAGCTTTCGTTCATTTGAGACATTACAAACATATACAATGTGTGAATGAAATAGTCACTGGTAGAGGTTTGTCTAATTGTCAATCATACCACATCTTCTTATTTTTGTTTTCTCCGACTTGGACCAAACTGTACATATGTGTATTTGATAAATTGTACCGATCATGAGTTGTCCTATGACGTCAACTTGACCTATGACGTCAACTTAATTAATATTGCGTTAGGAAAGGGGGAACTTTTTGTATTATTACACTGCATGTTGATTTTGATAGTGAAATCAACATTTGATTGGTTGAAACTATCACACGTGACGTCGAACAAAACTACATATTCCCCTCTGAGTATCATATTCCCCTCTGTAGATCGGGACTTCGTAGTATGACGTTACGCGCGGTTATACCGTTTTGAACTTAGTGGTTTTTATTTAAATAGCGTTTTTAAAGTCATAACTGTGTCTAAATTTATTTCAGCGTTAAAGGGGCACTAGCTACGAGATGTATAAAAAAATTCTAAAGTTTGATTTTTTTCTGTTCAATCAATAATGAAAGGGAAATAGTGAAATAACAAATCGCTTTTTCCAGCCGAAAAGGTTCAATTTTGTCAAATTACGCTAAGAAACATTGATAATTAGTAATTCACTTGCAAGTGAATGAGTCGACCTCTTTAAATCCGTATTCATGTGAACTTCAATTTAACCCCTAGCTAGAGATTGACAACGCATGCATTGTACGTGTACTGGTTATTTAAAGAAAAAGAATGTCAACAATGAAAGTGAAACTACGGTAAATCATTTGAATACGAATTCGATGCACATAAAAACATTCTTATACGGTTAAAAACAATGAGAAACATCTATTTTTAATCTATAAAATAAAATCAAACAAACCTATAAAAATCCAATTGCACGTGTTGGTTTAATCTAGTCATATCTTTATTTATGTTTACATCGCTTATTTTCGACTCCTAGGAGTCGAGATTAAGAATTGAACGATGGACAGATAGTGCGTGAATTTTTCTTGCTTCCTGATTTGAAGATATTACGAGACGTGAATAATCAAAGTTTATTGATTGGTTAGGACAATCCAAACCAAGTAAATGTCCTTCAATCCCGTAGAGTATCGGATTTGTCCTCTCTATTTTAGCAATTAGATTTTACACAGGTAACCTTTATCTATAAATAGTCGAATCTTCTGGAGTAAACAACAACGTTAAACGATAATAATTCATAGCGTGTGACCTCACGTGTGTGGTAAAATTTGCTGATTGATGCACGTGGCTATTCTAGTAAATGAATTAATCTACAAGCGAGAGCACTTTCCATTTTCATCAGCTAAGAGTCGAATAGCCTTTTTGAAAGGCTAACGCTTGTATGGTCATCTGAGATCAAATCGATAGGTAATTAGATGGCGTCTGGACTAAAATACACACGAAACGAACCTACATATTCTCTACCCCATGCTCTGTAAACTGTTTAGTTTAGATCTTTGATAGTTTGCATAAATGTTTTACATTGTTATAAATCAAATATGAAAATTTGAGTCAAATCGGTGACCATGATTTTGACAGCTAGTGCCCCTTTAAAATAAAAAGACCATTAACTTACCTGTGATCCGTACTGTTTATCAATGTTTATGCCGTGTTTAGCTATTACGCTGATAAGAAAACAAACGTATATACATTAAGATATAATATTCAGTAAGTAAACAAAGCATAGGGAGTGGAATAAAACATTAATTTCCATTAGCTTCGAGAGATATGAAGATTTGTTCACCCGCGAAAAATCATATTTCCATCGGGCACAGCCCTCGTGAAATATGAATCTTCTTTGGTGAACATATCTTCATATCTCCCTCAGCCACGGGAAATAAATGTATAGTATTCAATTTATTTTAAAGAAAAAAAAATCAAGCATCGAAAGAAAAAAATCTTTTGAAACTGCTGCGGTGGATGTTTTTTCAGCATTAATGGACTAAACAGTTTCCTGGTAATTTTATCGGACTTCCAGGTTAAACACCAGTCCCCAACGACTATGCAGTATTTAAATACATATTGAGACATGAAAAGACTTACCATCCCCCTTCAGATATCTTGTAAAATAATGTTCCCATGAGCCGGAATATTCATATTCTAAAACCTTGGAATGATGGTTGTAAAATGACACGGCCACATCTTTTGGATTTCTCAGCATGTACAAAATTTTACATTTCCTATTCTTGAAGTCTTTTGGTAAATGACGGAAATATATATGTGTATTCAGAATTCTAGGTGAAGGAAGACTGTCAAAATTAGCTTGCTCCATGCCTTCTAACATGTTCCATTCTTTTATGGCATCTATCCGTTCCGCTTTCTGTTGCTTTAACATTGATACTACCTCCCATAACCAATGTGTGCCTACAATCAGATCATTTAACTTACATATAGTATAAAATGACAGTATAAACTCACAAGAAATCTATAAGAAGTAACGTAGACGTTTGTATGGCCATTTACGTTCTAACAAACACTTATGCTCTGATATGGGACAAGACATCTTCGCTAGCCAAGGCTTACGACCATAAGCCATTAGTCTTTGGATAGCAAGGAAAGATGGGAATGAGAAAGAATAATTTGCCTAGTAACGCGTATCGTATTGTATTTAATTTAGTAATAGTAATGGACTCCAACATCAGAAAACAGTGTCTCTGGGTATAAACCAGAAAAAGGCGGAGTAATGAATAAATGTATTCTGTTATACAAGTTAGATGTGAAATAAGATTATGTAGCCTAAACTGTCTTTAGTGGTATTCCTCATCTGTTACCACAGATACGTATCTTTAAAAAAACAAGTTTTGTGCGTATAACATTCCGTATGACTCTGCTATATTTGTAATTCTATTTTTTTTCTGATATTTTGATTTTACTTCTTTTGTTAACTATCGTTGTGCTGTATTTTAAAAAAAGGGAGTAATAACTTAAAATATGCAAAAAGAAATGTCATATATCATATGAAAACTTTAACCGGTTCACGTAACGGTCGCGCGTAACTACCATATATAACATGTATAAGTTTCAATGTAATTTTACATTTGTATCTATAAAAAGTTACGTACAAGGTCTTATAAAGATTTGTCAAACCCTTTATTTTTGTATTTTTAGAGATTTTTTTTTTATCTAAAACAAATGTATACGTAAAAGAACCAATTGAACTTGTTCTGCTCAAGACTGAGCAAAATTCTGACAAAGGACTTCGTACGCAAAGAAGTTTACTGAATCAACATTTTTTTTAGCCACAGCAAATTGTATGATTTCATAGTTATCTTAGTGGTGAGATAGAAACCAAAGCCGGTTATTTGCCTTAGTAGCATTTTAATAACATAATACATGTAGCCATCTTCTGCAAGACCACATGTTCATTTTGCTTCATGTTGCAATGGAAAAGTGCATATATAAAATGCTAAAAAAGTATAGGCAGTACTTTTATAATTCAATAGCAAACGATTTAATCACTAATAATTGTTCATCAGGTCGAGTAAAAGTCGAGTAAACACGTACTGAACTATAATTGTACTTGTATAATGGTCTGCTATATATCTGATTGGGTTTTCTTTGGTACTTATTGACTATTGTTTTCTCTTGCGTGCTTGTAACATTCAATACATAGCTAGTAAAACACATTATTTTACGTAATAACGAAATGGGCTAATTTAAATAGGAGACGGATATGAATATAGGCCAACAAATTGTTTCCATATCCCATTAACTATTAAAATATAATGATCTGTTTCCTGAAAATATGCATATTGTAATATTTGTACTTAGAATTATTAACTTATTATGTAATCTGATTAAAATACAGATCTTGTGTTTGAGCTTTGCAATTGCTTACAAGCATAGCCTTGACAAAGGATCTGCATTTCAATCATATTGCTTATCTAATTTATATTAACACTTAATCTGATTCCTCGTGACGTGGGAGTGTGACGATGTCCTTTGAATTACCTTTGGAACAGCTTTGATTGATATGTTGGTTGCGGTTGCAAGGCAAAATGTCCGTCCTTATCCCACTGATTCTCCAGTGGCAGAACAATTTTCTACTCTGCCCCGTCGACCCAATTTGCAGTACCAATCTATCAAGCGAGTAGCATGATATGAAAAATTATTACCAAAAAAGATCAAAGGAAAAATGCACAAAATAGCGATAAATATATATATATGTGTGTTACATTATTGTAGAAGCATGAGGGATAATGCAGTGTCTCGGGCGACAAGGGTAACAAGTGGAGCATTTACAAACACAGTACAAACCTGATTTAGGGTATGCACAGACGAGTAAATCATCATCCCTAGCTTTCCACGTCGGCAGTGTTGCGTATTCCTGAGCGTGTGTTGGGTACGGAAACGTTGGGATATAGAATCCTTCATGTTCCAATATCTTCAGTTTGCTTCCATCTTCTCCTTCCAAAAACTTTACAGGCATCCTGTAGAAAACAAACCATTTAATATTCCATTTCAATTCTTCTTAACGAGATTATCGATATGGAGATAAGAAGAATGTTAATCAATTTTCTCCAACTGTCTATTGACTGTTATCCCTAGAGGTGTTTCCGTGGAATCGGTGATAAATACTAAACTGCTATGACATTTAAACTAATTACAATAACACTTTCTTATCCGTACACGACAGCGAATTCAATAAAGTATAATTGGAAGTTAAAGATTTTAAAATAATTGAGTTTTCTGTATTAGCGTTAACGTATATATATATATATATATATAGCTGTATAAGCTGTATAAGTCTGCATGCCTATGATTGATTGATTGATTGTTGGTTGCTTTACGCCGCATTAGCACAAAAAGGCTATATCGCGGCGATGCATGCCTATGTGTAGTGACAACTGCAAATTATACCTTGTCCATCGGATTTCTTATGGTCAAGAAATTCCAGGCGTTAGAATATGTATAAAGTTCCTAGAAAACCTACCTAACCAGGGGCGGATCAAGCCATTTTAAAAAGGGGGGGTTCCAATTACATGTCCCCATTCAAATGCATTGATCGTCCAAAAAAAACGGGGGGTTCCAACCCTCGGAACCCCCCTCTGGATCCGCGCCTGCTAACGATGTTATAGTAGATCTGATTCTTAACTTCCTCCCCGAGCGGGACTGGAACCTGTACTTTTATTTCTAACTTCTACATAAACCCCGCCTAGCATAGTGCAGACACCTTGGCTTACTATGGCTTACAAAACAAGCTTTCGTTTCGGGAGGTGTTTCCTTCTCCAGTGGCGGATCCAGGGGGGGGGGGATTCCGGGTTTGGAACCCCCTTTTTTTTGGCCGATCAATGCATTTGAATTGGAGCATATAGTTGGAACCACCCCTTTACTCTGTTGGGAGCCCCCCCTTTTTAAAATGGCTGGATCCGCCACTGTTCTCGTACTAGGAATTAAACAAGGATGTAGGATGCAATACACGAAGTATTCTTTTATATACATTGTGGCGGCGAAAGGTGTTTGTGTGTGTTTATGTTTGCATGCGACTGTAAGGGCGTGCAAGATCAGCGAGATAAAAACGGTGTGAACTCTGAGGTTGTGAACCCCGTGCAAGATACGCGAGACAAGCATGGTGTGAAAACCATCCCTTCCCACTGTTTCCACTTCTTAAACTTATAGTAATACAGTTACTAATCTAGTCGACAGACGAATTATATACCCCTCAGATACCTCTAGTTATTTATAGTATAGCTATAATCTACATTTCATCAATTGAGTTAATATGATATTTAGTGATACTTTTTGAAAAAATACACCGTGAATCACGACCTTTGTTTATAACTATATAATTGCACAGTTTCAAATTATTGTTGTGTGTGTTAAAATAACTTTAAACAGTCTTTAACCTACCTGCAAAAACTTCCCACAAGTACAGTCCTACTTATTAATCGATTCTATTGGGGTAGCTTATAGGAGTTATTTTTAAATATCAGAAATAATCGAGTCGCAGTATACATTGTAACTACTGAACGTTGAAAAGGTAAAATTTAGACAGATCATTTGTAAAATAAACATAATATAGAAACAATTAGTATGCATTAGCTTCAGGATTGTTGAAAGTTTGACTTATTACAATACTTTAGTTTTAAGTTACAAATAACAAATACCTAGTTTGAGGCTGAATGTTTTTGATGAATGATTAGTTTGAAGTTACAATTAATGGTGATCTTTACGAAGGAACTATTTTATAAGTCTTAAAAAAGATACACCACTTTGCTAGGACTTCAGAAAAGTGTATGACAGAACTCAACTTACATCATATTCATACAAATATATGTAAAATATATGTAAAATAATAAATACACTGGGAGCTATTTAATATTTGTTTTCGAGTATTTAATACTGAACTATTATAATGCTAACGGGAGCTTGTCATAATTACATCAATACACTTCAGGAATGATTTATAAGCTGTTAGTATGTGTTTAATCATTATAATCATAACCCCTTCCCCGCTCTCCCCTCCAAACAAAATAACAATAAGAATTCGGTTATAATTAACTGCCGATATTCTCGATAATTGTGGATCATAACTTCAAAAAGTTGTTGAAATCTATTAAATTTAGAATAATGCTTTAAATTATTTATTTTTTTATCAATTTTACTTATATTCATAAAATTAAAATGTTATTAAATGTTACAAAAGCCTGTTAGAGGTCTCTACCTTAACGAACAAGACGTTTTGAGTATATTTTTTTTAGTATAAAGACGTCATTATATTCAGTAAAAACAAAAATGTTGGAAAATAGCATTTAAAAAAAGAAATTAAATTATCTTTTGTTATTGTTATAAACTTAAGAATTTGTATGCAATGGCTTATACGGTTTTCAAAAATTTGACATTAAAAAGAGTTCAAGAGTACCAGTACAGCTAATGATGCCCACAAGTTATTACGTTTGGAAACTGCATCAGGCCAAAAGATAACTTTAAAGCATAAAACATGTAAATATAACGGTTCTGAACATTTTTAAAGATTACTTGTCCTATTAAATGAGACTTCGGTTCCTAAGTCCGCCCGCATCACCCTCTTATCCCCTTTGTACACAAAAAAATACTATAGTATTTAGTCTTTTGAAGAAGAGTATATGTTTTAGATTTCAATGAGCGTTTGTATACAATTTTAAAAGGATACCGTACGGCCTAGGACAACGAAAATAATCCATACCGTATTTAATCAGCTATAAAAGGCCATGACATGTGAAAAAATATGAAATGATTCAATGGAGAAATGATCGAATTTATAAACAAAACAATCTAAGAAATGAGAGAAATAAATATGAAAGACGTGAACCAACGTCAACCAAAACCAAAGGCTTCTGACTTGGGACAAACATATACAGAATGTTGCTGGTATTATTCTTTAAAAAAAAAAAAAATTAGTAAATATGTATTGCTATACAATTATAAACGCTAGTGGTTTTATCTCCGGTATCTACTTCGCACAGTAAACACGTTAAACAAGGTCATGTTTTCTCAGATGGTTTATGAAATTTTTCTACTTTTGATATTTTAAGTTTGACAAACATGATTCACTGGTATTAAAGAGATAATAGTAACTGCAATTACGATTATCCCAATATGGCGACGGTAGATATAGGTAAAATCTTTACACTCGTTTTTCTTAAATGTAGCATGTTTTTGTCAATAGTTACTCAGCTGCAAGGTTTATCTATACCATTACATCATATTTGAATCGTAACGGTGCACAGGAATTGTTTAAGAGCTGTGAAAATAGCTGTTGAAAAATTCGGGATGATAATCGTAACTCTATGGTATTTTTCTTCTTTGATAATCGTAATTTTCTTTATATGATAATAGTAACTGAAACATAATAAATGTGTCTTTCAGCATTTCAATGGTATTTTGTGTGTTAAAAATGTAAATGCCCAGTTAAACGATGACATTAACGCATATAAAAATAAATGAAGAAACTTACAGGTTAATATCTAGGATAAATTTACCTATATATCTCTAATTGATGAGAAAAAGGATGGATTAGCTATATCCCATATTCCAAAAGTGCAATCCTTTCAATTCATTGCTCAAAATGAAAGTCACGTATACCACATTTTCATATGTCAAAAAAGATATATGCCTGTTTCATTGATTTCAGGAAGGCATTTGATACTATTAATAGAGATGCCCTCTTTTACAAATTGTCTTATTACAACATAGATGGTCCCTTTTTTTTTTAGTATAATGAAAGATATGTATAAAGAGGTTTTGTACTTGGTAAAGATCTCGGAAGGTATCACTGATTTTTTTAATTCCTCATTTGGGGTAAAACAAGGGTGTATTTTAAGCCCTACATTATTTTCTTTATATATTAATGATTTACCATCTATTTTTGACTCAACATGTGAACCACCCAAGTTAAATGATAATGATATATCATATCTGTTATACGCTGATGATTTAGTTCTTATCAATAAATTCAGCCGTCCATATTTTTCCTTTGGATTCACTTTTTTCTATTTTATACTGATATATGATTTTAAAAATTAAATTCAAATGTTTTGATCAAATTCCCATGTATTTTAGGACGTTTCTTTAAACAGTGTGGATGGTAAAGGATAGTTACCAGTTTATTGTTACTATTGTTTATTGTCACTTTTGTTTTTTGTTACTTTTGTTTATTGTTACTTTTGTTTATTGTTACTTTTATTTTTTGTTTTTATTAGCCTTACCTATAGTCTTACGAAGCATTTGACAGACGAAAAAAAACACAAATATGTATATTGATAAATTACATCAAAGGGCCAAACATGTAGATTATCACAGTCGGAACTGGTTTAATTACAAAGATTTTTATAGATTTTAAAACAAATATTTTGTGCTTCAGAAAAATGCATGAAAATTAGGAAAGGCTAATTTATGTTTTCATTTAATAGAAAAGTACTAATTATATGGCAAGTATGCAAATACAAAAATGTTCCTTGTTTAGTACCTTCAATATTTTTCTCTACAATATCTTCCATGCATATGTATGCAGCATACTTTTCATATACCGAGTATTTATGAATTTTTAATAAGTTTGTTTCTAATTTTGCGGAATATGCGTTATTTTATTCTCATCTTTGCAGTCATTCTTTGAATAAGTATTTCTTGTACGAAAATTTAAAGCTACATCAATTTTATTTTTTGATTTTCGGGCTTTTGGCCAAACTATAAAAGAACACAAATCCATGTTTGTCAATGAACTCCACGTTACTTAATTTCATAATACACAAAGAATCCCATTTAGGGCTAAACATTCTCTAGTCTTATATAGCATTAAATGTTTTAAGGATGTCATATTATCATAATTCAAAATTGAATTTGTGTTGTTTATAGTTTATATCTGAGATACTGAAATTTCAGTGACAGTCATGAAGTAGCTAATATGAATAAAAAGATGTGGTATGTTTGCCAATGAGACAACTTTCCACAAGAGACCAACATGACTCCGAAATTAACAAATATAGGTCACCGTACGGTCTTCAACAATGAACAAAGCCCATACCGCATAGTCAGCTATAAAAGAAATGACACTGTAAAACACTTTTCAAAGTTATCCCTTGTTCATCATAACTTTTAAGTTGTAATATCATCCATGAAAAATGATCGAAGTGACATGAAAACTGTAGCCACTAATTTCTCGTCAAACGGTTTTTGACGAATACTAAATGTCTTTCCTACTTCGTTATGGCATAATAGGGTATGTTCTAGAATTAAATCAGCAGTGGCTTCCCGGGGGCAGAAATAGCACATATAACCACCTACAATAAAATAATTTAAACAATATTAACTATATTTACTATTTACTTCAGGATAAATTATTTTTTGTTTACTGTCTTAATCAGAAATCTGATGTAAGGTGACACATGCGTGTCGCCTGACAATTATTGTCATGTATCATAATTTCCATCGCTCATTCACATATTTTGTGGCATACCTAGTTTAATAAATTTCTGTATATTAACAAAGTTCGTGTTTTCCCATTTCCAAATTTCTTGAAGCTTGTTCACCCTTCCAATTTTATAATATACTAGTATGTAGCTGTTTTCATAAGAACAATTAATTATATATGCATAAAAAGAAATGTCATAAGATGTTGGGACGTTTCGTAAATAATTCATCGCCATAATTTCATAATATGCTATCAGATATACGTTTTTAGTGTCAATATCAATAAAACAGTTTCCAGTTACGATTATCTTTTTTATTTTTAAATACCATAATTACGATTATCTTTTTTCCGAGTTACGATTATCATCCCGAATTTTTCAACGGCTATTTTCAAAGCGCTTAGACAATTCCAGTGCACCGTTACGATTCAAATATGATGAAATGGTATAGATAAACCTTGCAGCTGAGTAACTATTGACAAAAACATGCTACAATTAAGAAAAATGAGTGTAAAGATTTTACCTATATCTACCGTCGCCATATTGGGATAATCGTAATTGCAGTTACGATTATCTCTTTAATACCAGTGATGATTTATAACAAAGCTTTCAGGAACTTCGATCAGTACTTCGTGTTTTTTGTTGTTGATTTTTTTAGTCTACCTGGCCCCTAGGTCCATGTCAAGTATGGCCATCACATGGAGTCCGTATTCGTCATTTGTCGTAGTCGTTAACCTTTTCAATGATCTTCTCCTCTGAAACTACTTCACCAATTTCAACCAAACTTTCGCATATCATCGGTTCACTGTAAAAGCATCAAAACAAGAACTGTAAAAAAAAAAGAAGATTAGAGCAATTTTCCAGTACCTGCTTCATTTAAACGATTAAATTATAAAATTAGTCAAAATTACTGAAATTTAATTATTTATTAGAATTAATAATTTATTTTAAATATTTGTCATTGATTTAACTTCCTTCCGTAATATCAGAATCCGTGTTCAGTTTTATTGATTGTTATTGGAGACAATTCTGATACAGTTATCAAAAGTATGCACGCTTCTTTTTTTTTTTTTGTGTGTAATCGATTGTACCGAAGGTAATCGCTGACCATCATGAACTGATTTGTTTCGAAATGGCAATTATAACTTTTGGTTTCCGATAAAATTCTGGTTGAGTTATGAATAACATTCTCAATTATTCAAATACTTGTTCCCCCTAAATCATAAAAATTACAGCTTTGATCCATTTTGAGGTATGCATATATTGTTTAAAATGTTATTAAATATTCCATGATATTGTATGCATCTTCAAGTCCACACAAGCTATGATACTATGAATTTGAGTTTAAGTTAGAATGACGTTGAAAGCAAAACTGTCATATATTGAGAAATGAAATCAGGGGAAAGAGACCCTGCCTCTCGGAACATATGATTTAACAAATTGGTAGCTTATCCCCTTATTTTACATACATTGAGATTAAAGGCGCAATTACTACATAAGTAAGCCGCCTACCAAAACCAATAACAACAACATACATTTAGTATGTAGTACAACATGTAGTCCAGCCCTGGCCTCAGTGACTCATTTTTTTTTTCACTGACAACAAAAAAAACAACAAAAAAATGAGTCACTGAGGCCAGGGCTGGACTAGTACAACATGTAGGTATTTAACAATAACAATGGGACTACTGTAACAAACAGACTCTGATTAGCGTTAGGACATACTAAATTATGTATGTCAATCAGAATTGAAATTATTACGCAATTTTTCACGAAAAGTGACCATTGTCTGGTCTGGTGGACAAGGTGGATGATTTATCTATAGGTTTACACAATGCTATATAAACATTTATTTTCAGAGTAAATGCAATCTGTTAGCCAGACTGAAATAGCAAGTAAGTTGAATAGTCTTGAGAGAATATTGCATGTTCGAATTTAGTCACTAATAACTGATAGAAATATCCCAGCTACTGTATATTAAATATGGTTTAAGAAATTTTCTAACTGGTTAAATTTAACTATAATTGTAGAATTAAGCTTTTATTTAGTACCAAATCAAAACTACTGTTTTTATTTTATGTAGTTAAACTAGAACTAGTTTGTAAAAAAATTCTTTCGGGCGATTCAGTGAAAATCATTCTTTGCACTATCAAAACAATTTATTGATTGTTTCAGGACACCTTCTATGTCTAAACAAATAATAATGCTCAGAACTATAGCAAAATCAGGGACATTTAGTATCTGACGTGTCACCTTGAATTGTTTCCACTTTTTAATATTCCGTGCTTAATTAACTGTGATATCTTATTTCTTATGTTTTTTTCTTCAAATTTCAGATCTAAAATCGCCATGATTAAAGCACTTATCATTTTGTTGTGTGTCGCCGTTGCCTTTGGATTTCAATATGGTTACTATGGTGATAACGATCGTTTCGATCGTAACGATCGTTTTGATATAGATGATGACTATTATGGTCTTCGTCAACGTCTCGGCGGAAGAGGACGTGGTGTGAGAGTAATCAGACCAAATGTCTACCCTAAATATGCTGTACGCAGTGTTGTAAGGCGACCATCTGTACATGTCGTCCGTGGTAAGTTGCTTGTTCAATTCCTTAAAAAAGGAAAACGTGTTTTGCCTAATCTCAAATGGCAGTGAGGTATCCAACACTTTTAAAGTATATTTCATAAATTGTTTGCGTTCAACTTTATTATATCAATGATTTCGAAGTAAACACTTTCATAAATTGAATGAATGGATTAAAGTTTTCTTTTAAATATAATAGATCTTTTCACGTAGTTCAAAAGTTTTACCATAGAAAGTTTAAATGAAGATAATCGCACTAATGTTTTAAAACTTACACTTGAATTACAGAACGATTGAAACAAACAATTCTCCACAAAAATATTTTCGCCATTCAAACGAATGTTTTGATTCAAAATCTAGCTTGCATTTTTTGTTTATTGGTATTTCTAATCAGCTTGTAGGCTGAAATCGTTCTTTCTCCTTAGCATGTTAAGTATTTGTGTCTCTTACTTATATAGACTGGTCCTTTTGGTCAGTTATATGCAACATTTACTTAATATTCGCTCCATATCTCACTAAAAAGTTTTATTTTATAACAGATGGCGAAATTTACTTCTACTTTGTTCTCAATGTCAACAATGATAATAATAAATAAATAAAAGTTTTTTAATTTGTCTCTCATTTTCGCTAGCCAAGGCTTACTGGACCACAATCCTTGGCTAGCGAAGATGCCTGTCTCTATCTATTTCCTTGAAACACAAATGTTGGCTGATTGGCTATCGAATGTCATATTTAAATAGATCAATAATTCATATCATTATTTTTAGGATACTGAAGAAAACATAATGTCATCATCGTAAGAAAAAAGAACACCAAAGGAAAAGCTGGTTTCCATTAAAGTGCTACTGATCGGGAGCAGGAATCTCCGTTTCACTATTTATAATGTTGTTGTTTAATATGATTAAACTGATGAGTAAATATTCCTTCTTTGTTGTTCCTACTATAAACAAGCACGATTGCATATATATCACAGTATATAATCAATGTCCTGACTAAACAATATCGAATTAAGTGTATGGCGCAGTTTATTAACTTTATTCAAATGTTTTATATCCATTGTGTATCGTGCTCTAAATAGCGATTTATAACTTCCTTTCTAGTTCAATTCATAAGTATAAACAGAAGGATATAGATATGGAATAATACTTCAATTATACGACAACACAAACAACACGAACAAAAAAGACATAAATGTTCTTCATGTTTGACTCCAATAGTAGACATGTGTCAAGCTCCATATTGTCTCGAGTCTGAAAAGATAGGCATTCTTTTACTTCTTCCTTGAACAATATCGATTAAAGTCTTTGGTGCAATTCTTATTGCTTTTGCTCCAAATTTTGTTTTTTCAAATGGTTTATGAATTCATCGTATATCGTGCTCAACGGTATAATTTCATAAATACTTCAGTTCATCAGTTTGAAACAAAATGTGTAGAACAGGTTAATGAATAAGCAACCCAAACATCAAAAAGGCATCTTCAACATAAAGACTTTAACATTAGACATATGTCTATACAATATGCATAAATAAAATGTTTTTTTTTTATCATATAGGCCTATATAACCTGATGTTCAGTAATTGCCGTTTGTCCATGTTGTGCATTAGTGTTTTTGTGTCTTTGTTTTATATAATAAACCGTTGGTTTTTCTGTTTGGATGATTTTTATATTAGTCATTTCTCGGACCCTTTATAGCTTGCTGTTCTTTGTAAGCCAAGGCTCCGTGTTGAAGATAGTAGTTATAATATAATAATAATAAATTCTTTATTTAAAGAGGGTAAACTCAGTTAGTTACAATGAACTAATTTTCCCTGAGGCCCTAACCTATAATAGTTAACATTTACAAATTATGACTTGGATGGAGAGTTGTCTCATTGGCACTCATACCACATCTTCTCATATCTATTATTTGTCAAGCATCAAATCGTCTTAAGTCTTAAGAAAGTAAGGCATTCTTCTGTTTATTAGATGTCAAACTGTACATAAAAAACCTTATCAAAACAAATTGTATAGATGTGGTGCTACAACATAATTCGTCAAAATTGATGACATACATGATCATCACATGTAATTGATAAACACAAATTACTTTGGGGGACAGTACACCATATAACACAAAATAACATTTTTACACCTTAGCCATTATTTGTCACCCTCGACTTTTATTGTGAACAATAAATCAACGAATATTATTGATTATTTACAAAGGTGTCTTCCTGGATCGGAATGTTGAATGAAAAATATATTTCTCGAGTGTCGGCGAACTTGTATTGAACTAAAAAAACACTGAATTATAGGAGAATACGCATAAGTCCTTTAAAAATATGTTTAAGGTTAAACTATTGTGTACTTTATTGCTTTTTAAATGGACATATTCTGTAATGCAATCGGATGTTTTAAATAACACACCAGACAGTACACTTACAAAAGCCTTATATCTGAACATTTAAAGGTTCCTACTATGTATTGGCTACCTAAACTTCACAAAAAACATTTAAATATCGTTTCATCTCGGCCTCTAGTAAGTGTTCTACAACTAATCTTTCAGTGCTCTTAACTAGTTCATTAACTACTATTAAAGAGCTTATCATAAACTTTTGTAATAAAATATATGAACATAGTGGTATAAACCATTTTTGGAGTGTAAAAAAATCTTTGGATGTTTTAGATAAATTACGTGCTTTTGATGGTCCTTTTGATTCTGTTAATAGTTTTGATTTTTCTACTCTTTACACTACACTTCCACACTATCTTATTAAACAAAAGTTTCCTATTCAATTAAATGGTCGTTTGGTAAAGCTGAATGTAGATATATTTGCTGCGACTCATTTAAAGCCTTCTTCTCTAATGAGAAAGGTAAATATGCTAGGTATACTTACTGGAGGTGTGATGAGATGATTGAAGCTGTTAATTTTCTCCTTGATAATATTTATGTACGTTTAGGCAACAAAGTTTATCGAAAGGTTGTAGGTATAGCAGACTTGTTTTTGTACTGTTACGAATAACAGTTTATGACTAAACTCAGTAAAGACCCTTCGAAATTGCGTTTAATTGATAAATTCAACAACACTTACCGTTATGTTGATGATATTTTTTCGTTAAATAATCAAGAATTTTCTCAAAAATACTGCTGAAATTTACCCTAAGGAACTTACTTTAAATAAATCAAATTTATTCGGTAATAACTGTCCTTTTCTGGATTTAGATATTTCGGTTTTTAACGGGAAACTCCACACTTAAATTTACGACAAAAGAGACGATTTTTCGTTCCCTATTGTTAATTTTCCATTTTTAGATGGTGATGTTCCTTTAGCACCATCTTACGGTGTTTATATTTCACAGCTTGTTCGCTATGCCCGTGTCTGTTGTGACGTTTTTGATTTTAACGAAAGCAACCTATGTAATACTGGTAAATTATATTCTAATTCGCCAGCTCAAACGAATATAAATTATTTAATAAATAAAACAACACATATATAGGATAAGCTGTGCCTACAGCTGTAGCAGCCTTTCGAAAGACAAAGAAAGCCAAGTAGATCTGAACAGAGAATAATACATATATATATAGTATATTTATAATAGTATAGTATATCTACCATGCTTCTTAAATAATCTATCATGAATGCCAGCTGATGCAGCTGAAGTAGTTCCACCTAATCTCAAGCTATGTAATCCAAATTCGAACTCATCTAAACCGATAGATTCAAGAGCTGATAATATAATTTCTCTTACTCTAGTATATGATAAAGGTTTAAGACCTCTCACTGAGTGAGTCTCAGGTTATAAGACTTAGATTTTTTACATCAATACATTGGATCTAAATATATTATTTGAAGATGATGTGTCAATATTGGATAATAATTAACATTTCTCCCAACATACTAACAGGACATGTTTGTGTATCTGTTCTAGCAATTAAAACCTGTGTGCCTTCTCTATAATGATCGGTTTGCTTTTCTGCATGAGCAAAGATACATGTGTATCAGAAATTTTTAAAACAGATCTTTTTTTTTTTTTTTTTTTTTTTTTTTTAATTTCTATACGATTGTTACATTCTTGACCATATTTAAAAACAATTTTCTTTAAAATATCTGGCGTAATTGGTTCTTTTATATTTACAATAACATGTACAATGTCTGTATGAGCTCCTTCTTTAACCGATATACACAACTGTGAATAACACGGATTGGGATAGCCAGCTAGTTTATGAGCTCAGCTTATGGAATAGTATGCTTCTACAACCTTAGCATATGAATTTAATGTCTTTGATAGTTGTATTAAGTACAATGAAACATAAAAATCTGAAGCTTGTAAAGGTTTAACATAATAATAATTATTACATCACTTACAGAAATTGTTAAATTCATATGATTATTTTCTTTCGGTGTTCTCGGCATTCGAACACAGACAGAACTCAGGTAGGCAATAAGATAAAGATGACAAATCTTGGTCGACTGGCTTAGGCAAGGATTTCCATACTCCACATGAAAAAATATCTGAAAATGCATATGAAATAGAAATATAATCTACTATACTTTACTACTAGCTTACAATATATTTAAATGACCTTGCCATATTTATTTTCTACACTGGCCATGTCGGAGAGACCTTGCCTATTAAATTTGGCCTTGTCATCAACATAAGACCTTGCCACTATATTGGCCTTGTCTTTACTATGCGACCTTGCTCAACAGCCTTGTCGTAAATTCTTACGTGAACTCAGCGTTCAATCTTATAGCTAAAACACTAGAAACGAATTCAGAAGATCCCAACAAGGACTTATTATTCATACCATGAATAAAAATGTTCTGATTTGGTTGAAACTCTAAAACATCAATTACATATGGTTGCAAATGCAAACCTCTTTTAAAAATCATTGTCCAAAATGACGAGGAAGGCCACTTTGGAACTATCAAAGTGCCTCTAGCTTTGCATAAAATCAGATGTCTAATTGCTCTACAAACAACAGAAATTGGAGGAACAATCCAATTAACTTCATTATTCCAATTTTGCGTCAACGCATCAACTGCTTCAACACCTGGATTCCAGAATTTAGAATTAAACCTTGGTAATTTTTTATTTAAATTACTCGCAAACCTGTCCACAGTATGCGGACCCCACATATCATCTACAAATCTAAAAAATGCTATGCTTGTTCCCCAGTCTTCTATATCAATCATTTTTGAAATATAATCAGCTTTAGTATTTTCAGATCTCGGGATCCAAACAACATCTAACGTTATATTCAATTCAGAACACAACTTAAAAATATTAATAGCTATCTATGGAACGCCGTAACTGCCTTATGTGTACTTGTTTCTAGATACGCTTATACTTTTCAATATATGCACATAGTTTTTCTATATATGAACATACTTTTTCTATATATGCACATAGTTTTTCTATATATGCACATAGTTTACTTTATATGCACATAGTTTTTCTATATATGCACATAGTTTTACTCTATATGCACATAGTTTACTTTATATGCACATAGTTTACTTTATATGCACATAGTTTTTCTATATATGCACATAGTTTACTTTATATGCACATAGTTTTTCTATATATGCCTCTGACCTCATAAAACATTGCAAGTGCCAAATATGTCTTATTTCCATATTTATTAAGTTCACAGAAGACTTAACCCGTACATGTATTATTATGCTAAGCTCAAAGTGTAAATGCTTTATGCATTACAATTTACATCCACTTGTTCATAAAATGCAACCTTTTTGAATGAAATTTCATGTCATTTTTATGCCGCATCTTTGCAAATACAACAGCTTTTGAACACTTTGCAACACTAGTCCATCATTATATATAAAAGAACTGATAGGGGATAAAAAAAACACATGATATATCATCCCACCACAGAACAGCACAAGGACATGCACAAAATAACAGCCAAAGGTCACTGTAGTGGTCTTCAACAATGGCATCACCTACACTACCAAGTGAGTTCAAGCAGGCTCCTTACAAAAAGTGCAAGCAACTAGACATAAACAACCTGGAAGACACAGCGACGAAATGACCCCATGAAAACAAAACAACAAATAAAAAAAGACAGCCACTGAACACTGGATCCTGGCTTGGGACAGGCACATAAAGTATGTCAAGGTCACAAACTCTTGTAACTGGGGGTACCTTATACGGAATAATTTACTATTTATGTTGATGGGTACGTGGGGTAGCCCTGTGTGAGCATTGCATAAAATACCTCTAGTTTTACTTTTATAACTACTACATGTCAATATGTTCTGTAATCAGAACCTGGTTTGAGACGAGCTATGTAATGCTAGATTGCCTATATTTTGTGATTGCTGGTGAATAATAGAGAAAAGTTTAGGTACTAAGTTATCTTAACTGTTGATAAAGGTGCAGAATCAATACAAAATCTTCCTAGTACCAAAAACAATATTATGTCTTTAATCATGCTTAAACAACAACAACAACAATGTTTTACTTTAAATCACATGTAATTTTAATGATTTTGTTAATGTTAATTATTTGCCGAAATGATCTCCAAAGACTTTAAATAGTCATCAATACCAAAGTTCTCGCCTGTTCGATTCAATTCATTATTTAGGATCTCCCTACATTGTTCATTTATAAGATTTAAGGGTTGAAATATTGGCCTTTCTCCATCTCTGGTAGCTTCATTGTTCTGTTCTCCAACTCCTAATTCTGGCAATTCCGTCTCATTCATTTGCATGCCAACTGGGTTCTGAACTTGCCCTGAGACCCAAAGCTGCAGGGGAGTAGCCTTAACGGTCCTTATTCTGTGACAACCCCATGCTGTAGACCACACATTCAGTCTTCTGTTAATTTCATCCTTGAAATTATAGTGCAACGCTGCCAAATGTAGATCATTTAAGGGGTCAAGGATATCATGATCCTCCATGTAGTAGAAAAGATTATAAAAATAGCACAAGACGCCTTCAAAAATGTCCCTCCAGAGTCTTTCGATCCGTTGATTATGTGTACTGGGACCTGTGATCATGCCGCTTTCACCTCGTTCCGTCAGCATAAAATCTGCTACAGAAACATTTTCCCGTCCTTGTCGGATCTTACTTTTAATGGTATGCCATAATTATCAAAACCGGTGAGGAAGCTTTCCAAAACAGTTTTAGACGTGTTATTGTCATTACACGAAAGAAACATAATCATCCTACTAAACCCGTCAATGCCACCAATTATTACAAACCTCCATCGAATTAGTTTATGGTTGGTGTCTATGTGCCACAAATGGTTAGGGGCCATTACGTTATAAGTTCTCCGATGGAGACGACCAGCTTTCCTTGCTCGAACTCCAGACGAATCTATTTCATGAATGCAGTCCCTTAGTCGCCATCGTTGTATTTTTAAACCCTTCGTTCTTAACAGTTGTCGAAGCATTTGCTCGCCACACATTGGGAAATCTTTAATGGTTTCCGAAACTACTCTTTCCAGATCACCATCGTCTATTTCTGAAAAGCCTTGTTTTGACAATCCAAACTGAGCCATTCGGCGATATATTGTGCGCTCTGATACTAATAAAAGTTTTGCAATATCGGATATTTGGAATCCACAATCTCACAAACTGTCTAATGTTAATTTATCAATATCAAATTTTGGTGCCCCAGAGTATCCTCCTATTTTCTGTGGTTTGGATTTTCCATATTTTACACATTCTGCCCGCAATCTCCCTCATCATGTCGGTTGCGTTTGGAATACCTAAAAACTGCAAATTTTGTTTTGAAAGCAGACTTATTATATCAGGAGTTATAGCTTCCCGTTCAAAACTTTCGGAAACTTCTTGCAATCCCACTTTCCTTAAAACAGTCAGCATCAGTGGCTCTGCCATTTTATTTACCATTACGGTACCCAGGATTCCTTCAATCAGGAAATAGTAAAGTATATTGAATACAAGTATATCCTTGAAGAACTATCAAGAAAATAAGGGAAAAGTATACACACGGAGAACGATGTGTATACATAGTAAACTATGCGTATATATAGAAAAACTATGTGCATATAGAGAAAAACTATGTGCATATAAAGTAAACTATGTGCATATAGAGAACAAGTATGTGCGTATAGAGAAAAAGTATGTGCATATATAGTAAAAACTATGTGCATATATAGAAAAACTATGTGCATATATAGAAAAACTATGTGCATATAAAGTAAACTATGTGCATATAAAGTAAACTATGTGCATATAGAGAAAAAGTATGTGCATATATAGAAAAACTATGTGCATATATTGAAAAGTATAAGCGTATCTAAAAACAAGTACACATAAGGCAGCTACGGCGTTCCATAGCTATCTCTTGTAAATGTACTTTTGTACTTCCTTTCTGAACAATGAAAACACAGTTATTATTATCTGTATGCCATTTAACACATTTATTTCTTAAACGATTTTTAAACGACATCAAAGCCAACAAAATAGCTTGAAGTTCTCTCCATGTAGAACTCTGTAAGGACTCTTGTAAAGTCCACATCTGATGAAAAATATTAGAGTCGATATCTATCGAGTAAGCACCAGCAGCTACATTACTAGCATCAGAATATACAACCACGTGAGGAAAAGAATAACCTGCTAAATGTTTTCTGTTCAATCTTTGAATGTTATTCAGCCAAAATGTGAGCTCATTGAATACACAATCAGGACATTCCAATATTAACTTTAAATCCCACTTTACTCTGTTTTCAATAGCCCAGTGTAAGTAACGGGTCATTAAACTAGTTATGTTACCTATGACTGGACACATAGAAATTACCTTTCCCGTTACCTGAGGCAATTTACGTGCTGTGAAATTAGGAAAGTTATTTAAAACATCAACCAATGATGTTAGGGTATTTTTAATCCGTCTATCTGATATACTAATTGAAAATTCAGACGAATTCCAAACTAAACCCAACCACTCTAAACATTGGACTGGTTCAAAAATAGATTTGTCCATGTTAATTAAAAACCCTGCTTCTAACAACGACGCTTTCACAAAAGATGAACATTCGGAAGCTTCTTGTTTATTTTTACCCATTCCAAGTCCATCATCTAAGTAAAGTACAATATCTACGCCATTTTCTCGCCAGTATTTTACGATTGGACGTAAACATTTAGTGAATAGATATGGAGCAGATGATAGACCAAAGGCTAACACTGTAAAACAGTAAAATTTATTGTTCCAGCAAAATCCTAAATATGTTTGTTGTTTAGTACATACGTCATAATGAAAATAACCAGACTTAAGATCAAACTTAAATTGATAGCAATCTTTTGTGAAATAGTTTAAAGCCACTTTCCAGTCTTCAAATTTTATTCTTTCTTTTTTAATAAAAACATTCAGTTCACTTAGATCCAAAATCAGACGTTTTTTGCCCGAACTTTGAACCGCAACACTAAGCGGGTTTACAACAAATGGTTGAAATGGAGTTTCAATAACACATCCGATATCAAGTAAATCTGAAATTGCTTCATTTACAAATTTAGAACGGACATAAGCAGATTTGTTATTCTTAAATGACATAGATGTAGGAGTCTGCAAAAAAGGAATAACGTAACCATGTTTGATAGTATTTATAACAAATTCATTTGCACCTATATGTTTCCAAAATTGTATATGCTTGCGTAAGCTATATTTTACCCCTTTTGCAACAGATGAAATATCAATATTGTCAAAATATTTTGCATGTGACAGAAACAGTTCAAACTGTCCGTAAAGATTGCTTTCATCTAAAAAAGTAGTATAACTATACTTATCATTAACTATGTTGCCTTGATGTCCCTGGGACAGCTGGTTTTGAACTGAAAAGGGGGCACTGAGTTCGCCAGTGACCAAGCTGGTTGCAGTTGAAACTGATGTCGTGAGATGATGATTCCCTTCGTCTGCTGGTCCGAAAGGGCGGCTGTTGGTTGTTTTTCTAACGTAATGTTGGTTTGGCATTGTAGCAGGAGAAGCAGAAACAGTAGCTGCAGCGGTTCTATAAGGATGAGGTCTTTTCTTTTCCTGGATACTCATAATGGCACGGCATTCTGCAGAACGAATGCGCTTAACTGAAACTTCCGGCCTGAGTTTGGTTGCAAATTTAAAGTTCTCATTGCCAACGGCCAAGTCTTTATAAAGAGTATCGAACTTCCCGTCAAGATAGGTTTTAAACAGCGAGAATGTATCCACCAGGTCTTTATTACCAGTAAGATGTGCAGAACTACCATCAGGCGATGAACGAAGTTTCTCGGTGTCAGACATACCATAATAACGAATGCTGCTACTTTGAACTATAGGCAAACTTCGAATAACTTTATTTTCTCAAACTAACCCCTTAAGTAATACTTAATCATGCTTTTCACGAAAATCATGAGGGCATATACCCGTAAAACCGGCACTACAAGTATATGCCATCCAATCAAATTGAACGTAAACACACACCATGTGCTAGATATAAACACACACACGTGTTTATAGTAAACAATCACTTGACCGTTACAACGTCATGTGACCAATAACTTTAATAAATATATTTATTAAACCAGGGATATCGTTACCATAAATTACTTAAAACCTTTACTAAATTTTTCCATAGATATAAAGATTTGGTTTTGAAGTTTGGTTGTACCTGTAGAAAACTTATTTCAAACGGGATAGCACATCCTCATTTTTACGGAAATGTTGTTAACCGTGCCCGGAAATTTAGAAATGATTCATGTAAACTTGTCGCTCCTTTAAATAAACCTAGTCTAAAAGTTTACCTATTCAACACTGTAATAAGATCATTGAATATTTTTTTATTAGTATAAATATTAATTTTGTTATCAGTAAATTAAAAGCCAACTAAATATTACTAGTATGTTATATACATATACATATTCATGGATCTACAATCTGTCGATACCTGTAACTTGGCATTGCACAAGATCCTGTTTTTCTCTGGCTGTTTATGACGTCTTTACACTAAATCCATTGGATGTTGGATGTGTACGGATTGATAGTTTAGTCTTAGATTCATGATTTTTTTTATTAGTTGTTAGTGGTTTTGAACTATCTGTCAGATAACTGCGAGTACTCTCAGATCTGTTCATTGTGTCTTTTTGTGTCAGGATGTATAAGTACCCGGCCACGTCCACTTGTATTTTTTGTCCATCTGATGAGTTAAGCCTTTTTCAACTGATTTTCATAGTTTGTTCTTATGTTGTACTGTTATACAACTGTCCCAGGTTAGGGGGAGGGTTGGGGTTGGGATCCCGCTAACATGTTTAACCCCACCACATTATGTATGCATGTGCCTGTCCTATACGGTATGGGCTTTGCTCATTGTTGAAGGCCGTATGGTGACCTATAGTTGTTAATGTCTGTGTCATTTTGGTCTTTTATGGATAGTTGTCTCATTGGCAATCATACCACATCTTCTTTTTTATATTATAATCTGATCTATTTTGTTATTTTTGTAGTTGTGTTGAAGTCCCAGAGATTTAGCTTACTATAATACAAGGTCTAAGCTACTATTATCTACATAAGAAAATGTCTGTACTAAGGGTGTCTTCCCGATTGTCCCACTTTATGAAATTACAGGTAAAAAAGTTGTGAAATTTTGTGGGACAATCGGGAATATGTTTGTAGGACAATTGGGAAGTTTAAATGTGGGACAATCGGGAATATGTTTGTAGGACAATTGGGAAGTTTAAATGTGGGACAATCGGGAATATGTTTGTAGGACAATTGGGAAGTTTAAATGTGGGACAATCGGGAATATGTTTGTAGGACAATAGGGAAGTTTAAATGTGGGACAATCGGGAATATGTTTTGTTAGTGATTAATTTGATTTTATAGTGTACTTTTAAAAGGTACTTATCAATTTAACTTATAAAATATGAAAAAAAATCATGTTTTATTTTGTATGATTGAAGTATGATCAAACATGGAATATTATATGAAAGTCATCAAATTTTAGTAGTAGATACATATTTTTTTTTAATTTGTTTTTATAGGATCTAGTTGTCAGTAACTGTGAATACTCACAGATCTACACTTATTGTCTTTGTTGTGGTCATGTATAAGTAGCCGTCCACGTCCACTTTGGTTTTTTGTAAGATGTATTTCTGTTTGTACCCATCTGATGAAATAAACTGATTTTATAGTTTATTCTTATGCTGTACTGTATCAAGACTGTCCCATTGAGAGGGTTGGTGCCTTCAAAAAGTTTAACCCCATCACATTCTGTATGTGCCTGTCAGGATCCTGAAATTCAGTGGTTGTCGTTTGTTCCTGTGTAACATTGGTTTTTCATTTATTATTTTGTACATAACCTATGCCATTAGTTTTATCATTTGAATTGTTTTACATTTGTCACATAGCTATGTGGTATGGCATTTGATGATTGTTGTAGGACGTATGCACAAGTACAAACCAACATACAAAAACAACATTATACCTTTGAAAGAATACTCGCACTCATAGTACTTAACCTATAATTGCTATGAAATTACGACCACCTATATCAATGATATTTAAACGATCAAATTCCGGTCATGACATTATCATAGAAAGCAAAATAAGGCATCTGATCTCATGTTGTCGCACAACTAGAAACACACCAACCTTAACATCAATACAGTATAATAATTAGGCAATAAAGTATAATATATGATAGCGAATGTGACATATTTCAAACAGACATTTAGATATAGTAGCACTCCATCGTTTTCCTGTGGCAGTGTACATTTTCCGCCCCTCATCCCGGTTGACTTACCTTGCATAATCTACGAATTATTCTAATCGTTATGTTTTTCGTCTTGAATTGGCATGAAATAATTGTCACAGGAAGCAAGAAGCAATCTAATATGGTTGGTCAAATTAGAAATCTATATATGAATGATATGGTCCCCTTTATGGGCCCACTTATATTGTTTTTGCATAGACATTTTACATGTCCAACTCAAAACGTTACTTAGTCAGGGAATCACTTTTCAAAACCTAAGATCCGCATCTTGTGGGGATAGGCTCCATTTGTGGCGCAATGTACTCTTCAGAATTGAACTCGCCTGGAACATTCACATTTGGTCAAAATTGAATCTAATATGATAAAAACTACTAAAACTACTGATGCTAAGATTATGTAATTTGTATGAATAAGACGAGCATTTTACAGGCTTAATATCGATCTTATACATTTTCTTCTTAGTGGATGTTAGTTAGTGCATATGGTTTCCGATTTTTCCAACACTGACCGCCGAAATCCCGATTTTACATAACTCACATGGATATTATTCATTCATACAGATATTTTCTGTTATCAGATTGAGAATATGGTGAACATAAGTTTTTTTTTTTGTTATACCTGTTGTGCGAACGAATCATACGATACGTTTATTACTTCCACTGATTCGATACCACTTCTGGTGCACTACATTTTCAAAGAGTAACTTCTTGAAATAAGAATGATATGTTCCTCAATATGATCAAAAACAAAAAGTAAGGGCGACGCAATAATTGTTTTTTTTTTTGTTTTTTTTTTTACATATAACAACATCTCCCCAAAAACTAAGTAAGAAAGGAAGACAGCTGTTTTCAGGTTTATAAACGTTGTGATTCATTGGGTCAAATACTTGTATGTCAGCGATTGTGTCTTACCCTATCGGATACACTTAAGTTTCATACACTCCAAAGACCCAGTGACATTGAAAATAACTACTTAAATGCAACAATAAAGAACCAATTTAAAAAAATATTCAAGCATGCAAAGTTAGTCCTGAATGAAAATAAACAATCAGATTGTAAGACCATGATTTATCGTGCCTATCAATGTAGAGGAAACACTAATGGAAAATTCAAAGAAACTAGAACACACCCGCGAAATCGCGGGCATTCAGAGCGTGGTTGAAAGTATGTAAAGTGTTGTAGGAAGAATTTTGTAAAATATTTAATGACTTGAGAATTTTAGAAAAAGTATCAAAAGTCATAGGTACTTGGGGACAGGAAAAAGTTTTTTGTATCCCTCTTCCTATTTCCAAAATTCACAATTTTTGGTTTTCTATTTATTTCATTATGAACATACATTTAGTATATGATGAACATTCAAGGCAGGAGCCTGTAATTCGGTGGTTGTCGTTTGTTTATGTGTTATATATTTGTTTTTTGTACACACATAAGGCCGTTAGTTTTCTCATTTGAATTGTTTTACATTGTCATTTCGTGGCCTTTTATATCTGACTATGGGTATTGACTTTGCTCATTGAAGGCCGTAAGGTGACCTATAGTTGTTAATTTCGGTGTCATTTTGGGTCTCTTATGGAGAGCTGTCTCATTGGCAATCATACCATATCTTTTTTTTTGTAATCAATGAATTTATGTAAAGGATTTAAGGACTGGAGAATTTCAGAAAAGGTATCAAAAGTCATAGGTACTTTGGGACAGGACAGTTGTTTTTCTAGCCCAGCTCCTCCTTTTCCCCCCAAAAAATGTTCTCTATAAATTTTAATAACATTTGAATAATTTTAGCGCTTAACTGTATATTATGAACATTCATAAAGGGGGTGGTGGTGTCGTAGGGTTCCTGATCCCGATATCCCGGGCTTACATGTACAAACATGAAATCCCGAGGTCCCGAATTAAATAAGAATTAAATATCCCGTCATCCCGAAATTTCGATCTTAAAAGCACCCGATCCCGACGTCCCGAAAAGGTCCTGCACCCCTCTCATTAATTACGATAAAGTGTATTTTGTTTAATAATCGATCCACGTCGGTCATTGATATATTATACAGACCATCTCTATCTAATAAACTCTGTGACCGCCGTGGATAGTTAACTTGAAAATGATATCAGACAGAAAATACTCTTTATTCGTAGTAATGTATGTTCAAGGTATACAGAAAAACGCAAACCGGAAGTCTAATATGACTTAAAATTTCGTCCAATGACGGAAACATATCCGGACGCCTTTTTTCTCGTTTTTCTCCCAAAATAACTCAATCTGAATAACCATATGAATGGATGACAAATATGACCATCCACTGTACCTAGGACATAGATGCATGATGATTGATTTATTGTGGAAGGAAGAGAAGCGACACCCAAAATGAGGTCTTCTCGTTTAATAGTATAGATACGACACAGATGTGTGCATCACGCACGCTATTTATGTATAAATGAAAACATCATCGAAAACTCGACGACGTATACGCCACAGCCTTTTGCATCTCTCCAATTCAAAATTACAAAAACAAAATTATAGAACCAAACAAACCTAGTTTCTAGTTAAAAAAAATATTTATTAACGAATCAATGACTTCATCAACAAACGCAAGACACATGTATAAATTCAAGTAACAATTTAACAGATAAACGGTATGAATGACAGAAGCAAAGATTTCTCAAAATATGAGAGTTTTGATCTCTCCAATTCAAAATTACAAAAACAAAATTATAGAACCAAACAAACCTAGTTTCTAGTTAAAAAAAATATTTATTAACGAATCAATGACTTCATCAACAAACACAAGACACATGTATAAATTCAAGTAACAATTTAACAGATAAACGGTATGAATGACAGAAGCAATGATTTCTCAAAATATGAGAGTTTTGATACGACACCTTTCATCGAAATCTTTTACGTAAGGCTTCTACGGATGCAGTTATATTAAATACATAATTAATCTTTGGCAAAATTAACTTTGTTTTCTCAGATTTGATGTATATTCCGCAAAGATTCGAGAAATTTGCTCTTGCGTAAATGATAATAAACCAACAAAATGGGTATTTAAGAAAATTTACATATCAAACAAAACAGACAGAAAGGCAAAGTGACTGACAACACTTAATATCAGCTGTCTATTTTTTTTATATCTTTAACTGGCTCAACCATTGAAGAGCAATGTAACAAAAACAACGAGTAAGTTCTGTTCTAATACGGGAAAAGACTAAAAATTTCTGGCAACAGCTTCATGCCTAGGCGCTTACTTATCGTCTAGTATTAATGCTTAACGTCTAATTTCACTTATTGCCACCAACACACACATATATAAAAAGACATATTTTGTACAAATATCTCTTGATGAAAACTGTAATCTCACCTGTTTATATTTGTTTAATTGGGTTGCTGTCTCATCGACGTATACCCAACAACCCTTTTATACATATTTCAATAGAAATATAATTCCGTAGCAATCATTTGAAGAAAAATATCATAAAATTCCCGTTAGTTTGGTTCAAAGTCGTACTACACAATTAAAGAAGATCCCACCCAGAAAAATATTGAAGTTCTTTATTTGCGGTGAGACAGAATAAATAATGTATGTCAATCAGAATCCAGATTATTACACAACTTTCACAAAAGGTGTCAAATATCATGTCTACTTACGTCTACGGACTGTAACATTAGTAACACACAGATTGACACAAAACTATATAAACCTTAATTTTCACAGAGAATTGCAAAAGCCATTGATAGCTTCGACTGACACAAAGTAAGTTTATTATAGGTACTATTTGCTAAGTTGTGACGATTTTTTTTTTTATCACAAACGCATGAACAGTTTCAAGCTTGGATCTATATTGTAAGGTTAATGTGAGACTTGTATAAATTGTATATCCTTTTCCATAGAGGATCTCTTTGCAGAAATTACAGTACATAAAAAGGATTCAAATTTTAGTATTTTTTATGGAGGTTATTTTTCTCCTCTCTTAATTTTGTTTTGTTTTTGCCCAGTATTCTCTATTCCTGAGATTTTAAAACCCTTTAATTTCTGTTCTTTTATCTAAGTGACTGAATATTCTATATTTTTTTTTCTTTCGTATTTGTCCATTTTTCTCTATTTGGTAAATCTCACCAACACTCTAATTATTTGCAATACAATATCCGATTTATCAAAACAAAAATAGTACGATGATTTTGATATTATTTTATAACGAAACAGATAATATCAAAGTTTCACTTAATCAAACACAACATTGACTATTACATGTACATACACCATACACAAGGTGCAAAATTTAAAGCAGGATCGTTTCTTCTTGGATTGATTAAAAATAATACATCTATTGTTGTTTTGTTTTTAGATCAAGGATGACTATGCTTAAAGCACTTATCATTTTGTTGTGTGTCGCCGTTGCCTTTGGACTCCAGTATGGTTACTATGGTGACAACGATCGCTTCGATGTAGATGACGACAGCTATCGTCTACGTATACGTCTCGGAGGAAGTGGATACAGTGGTGCAAGATATATCCGACCAAATGTCTACCCTAAATATGTACGCAGAGTTGTAAGCCGACCATCTATAATTATCCGTGGTGGTAAGTTATTTTGTTGAATTTCTTTAAAAGAAAAACGGAATTGCATTAATTTGTTCCCCCTTATATTCGTTTATCATTTGTACTAAGAAAACAGACGTAAAAATGTGTACGCCATTTCCACGAAAAGACTCACCAGTTATTCTCGAATATTTAAGTAATGAATAAAGGCAAATAAGAAGCAAAATTGAAGAGAAATGAGAACCAAACATTCAGAGAGTTTTTTTTTAAATACAACTAACGTTTGTCTATTTTTTGGGTAATTTAAAATTTAAACTGTTTTGCTTAACTGAAAGACAGATCTGATTTATATGTATGCTTTTAATTACAAAATACATTTTTTTTATACAATAATGTGTGTGTATTTTTCTTATACATATATATGTGTGTGTATTTTTTAGGATACTAAACAAACTGCAGCAAAAACAAAAAACATCCAAGGAAAGTGATTCCCCCCCAAAAATGCCATAAGACGATCGGAACGTTGTTTCCATTTCAATAAGTGTTGTTTTTAATTGATAAAACAGACGAGTTATTGCTTTATTTTTTATAAAAAAAAAATAGTTTTCTATGTTGTATTTAGCCCCTGTTTTTCATATTTGTTTTTTTTTCGTTTTTTGCAATAGCATTGCAATTTTAAATTTTTGCTTTATGGTTTGCATATCGTTTGGTATCTCCACCTCCCTTCTTTATAAAATGCGGGAAACACAACTAGTACACATTTCACAACGTTCTTTCTTGACCTGAAAACCAGTATTATATGTTAGACTAAAATTGAGAAAGAAAATGGGGAAGTGTCAAACGGGGACAACAAACTGACCAAAGAGCAGAAAACCTCCGAAGGCTCAGAGTTTAATTTCTAAAGTGTTGTTTGTCTTTCCGTGATTTGCGACATAACCAATAAATCAATTTTTTATCAGCTGTAGGTTATGTAATTAAAAAAGTGTATCATATGTTTAAATTCATTTTACTCAATCGTCACTAAAATTCTTTTTAGACTATACGCGAATGTGGCGTTAAAATTTTTTAATCCTGGCCTCTATGATGGTTTATTTTGGCCCATATCGAATTATTTCTGATATCACACTATAACCTTGAAATTATTTTGATATTGCCAAAATGGAATAATATAAGTCCTTGAATAAATTAGTCGATGATTTACGATTATGTCATAATTTAGTCTTAGTCAATGTGGCGAGGTTCCCCCGGTTGGCATCTAATTGGTGCGCAATTACATGTAAAGTTAAAAAACCCATAAAACTGCATTAAACAATCTGTTTTTATATGTATTCTTGAGCTGTGTCATTGAAAGATACAAAAAAGTAATTTCCCCGTCTCCTTTCAATTAATTAATATTACTTCCTTCAATCAAAGGTGAAATACATTTCATTGAACACAAAACATAATCAACAAATTATATTTTTATTGCTACAAATAGCCTTCCAGTAGAAAAACTCCAGATTACTTACCAAAAGCTAAAACGGGAATATATTAAACGAATATGACTATACTGAAACGTGCAATTCATAGTTTTAAAAGAAAGAACAACTCTTGTGTTGCTGTTTCCCCCCCCATTAAATCAGGTTTCAAGTCATAGTGGGAAAATGGAAAGGTTACCTACTGTTTATAAATTTCTTTTTACTTTTGTTGTAATGCGTTTGTATAATGCTAAATATTTGAAACCCAACAGGATGATTTGAAAATTTAGTCATTTTTTTTACTGGCCGTCCTCCGACTGTTATTTTAAAACCCAAAAGCTAAAGTGGAATGTCCGTTTGGCTGTGCAGGGTGTATAAGTACGCAGCCACGTTTCATAGAAATAGGGACGTTAAATTCGATGCCTCGGCGTAGTGTAAAGACTGTTGCTACGCTCTTTGCACCTTAGGGGCCCAATTGACAAAATTCTTTTGAAGGGACCATAGATGGTCTTTTACAAAGCACGATTTCTGCCCTATCTTATTTTAAAAAAAAAAAACAAACAAAAAACACACATTTTCCAGTGGCAGTAAAAATTTTCCCCCAACCTTCATCCTTGACGGCCACTATAACGGGCCCTACCTACTTCATTTATTGTTTAATTGTGCACATCCTAAACACATGCCTAAACATGCCTAACATATTTTTCCCTGAATCGGAACATCCTGGAATCGGTTTTTTAAAAATTAAAAAAAATACGACTAAGATAGATCGTAAGTCATTAAATTCAGTATAATATTCGCATTCAAATCACTTTACGTATAATCAACAATAAGGGAGGCTGAATGTGGTTTTTATATAATCATCTCCAGCTCCACTTTCGTTTTTTTTCTCATTGTTTTACATTCTGCAATCATGCAAACATGTATGCATGGAATATGGAGTTCATTCTATTGCTTATACAAATAAACTTGAATGTAGAATAATCAAAAGGAAAATGTTTACTGAGTCTTAGCATGATGGAGGATATGAAAAAAAAAAAATGAATATTCGAGACCGGAAAAATTCGTTGACATATACAATGATTAAAAGATAAAAGCCTTGCTGGAGGTTTAGATTTAACAGACATTATCATCCCAAAGTTGAGGGGGGGGTTTTAGCTGATGAAAGTATTCGACCCTTCGTTAATTTCCCATACCTCAAATAGTAACCGAAGGTTGGTAGCTTTAAGATTTTAACAACTGTGTCATTTTGCATTGTTGAGTAAATGCGTATTTAAAGAGAGGTTTCGAAAACCCAAAAAAAATTCAGATTGCAAACCCAAAAAATGCGTAAGTCCTAAAAAATTTTTTAGGAAATATTGGTTTTAAAAAACTTAATTTTAGGTGTTTGTAATTAGGGACCACGATTAAAGATTTAAACAGTTTATGGTCGTTGAAGTAGCGGGCGAGGTTTGCTTTAAATACTCAAAACACGACTAAATACAAGTGTGCCATATCTCTTCTTCAAAATGTAAATTGTGCTAGATCATTAAACCTTTTGCAATATTGAACACATTTGAATAATAAAAAAAAAAATCGTTCAACCGAATTCGACTTATCATCCGCTTTCTACTTAGACCCTGTTTACACTAGCTTTTTTTTATCGATCATAATTTGAATCGATCTAAATAAAACCAGTTAGCGTTCACATTATCTTTAATCATATCGATCTCTATCGGTCTAATATGAACCAACTGCGTTCACACTACAATTTGAAAACGTAATCGATCAACCTTTTTGCCCGTAAAACTGTAAACACTGGGGTATAAATAGAACTGATTTATCAAATTCATGTGCTGATACACTGATACACACAAATTGGAAAAAAAATTTGGATAAAGTTTTTTGTTTCTCTTGAATCACAATTTAAAATTTTGATATGGGTGTTATTGCAGTTTTCTTTAATTTTGAAAAAAAATAACTTTTGGAAAAAAAAGTAAAAACCCCGCCGGGGAAAAAATTTCGGTTCCTGCAAAAAAAAGAAAAAACCCCTTTTGAAAAAAAAGACCAGTTTTTCCAAAAAATTTTTGGGGTATGGCCCCAAAAAAAAAAAGTTTACATTTTTTTAAAAAAGGGTTTTTTAAAAAAGAGAAATTTTTGGGGGAAACAACGAACCTTGAGATAGTTTTGCCCCAAAAATAATACAGGGGGCCCTACTTTTTTTTTTCCCATTCAAACGTTCTATTTAAACCGATCTCTGCGTTCCCCCCCAAAAAAAAAAGATCGGGTTTTTTTTAGATCGATTCAAACTAAACCCCTCTTTTGGTGTTTTAGTTTAGCCCCATTAAAAAATCGATTCAAGGGGGTTCACATTGCCCCTTAAAAACCCTTTTTAAAAATGAAAAACCCCCGGGAAAAATTAAAAAGAAAAAAATTTCCCAGGGTGAAGGGGGGTTTTTAAAAATGGGGGACACAAAAGTGTGCCACCGTGGAGAAAGGGGGGGATTAAAATTTTCCCGATCACTTTTTGGGGCATCTCTATTTTTGGGGGGTACTTGATCGGGGTTTTAAAATTTTTTATTTGTGTTTTTTAAAATGGGTTTTTTATATCTTTTTTTTTTCCTTTTTTTTTTCGCTATGGGGGTTTTTTTTTCAAAAAATTTAAAATGTTCTTTTTTTGTATTCTTGCATTTTAACACTTTAAAAAAAGGGTTTTTTAAAAATCGGGAAAGGTTTACTATTAAAAACCCTTTTTTTAAAATACGTTTTTTTAACCCCTTAAATTTTATAGTTTCGGGCAATAAAAAAAATTTTTTGGGGTTTAAAATCAAGGGTTTTAAAAAACCCCGAAATGCCGTTTTTTGGTCAAATTTTTTAAATTTTTTTACTATTTTTTCTTTTTTTTTTCAGTTCTTAAGAAAAAAGTTTTTTTAGGGGGTTTTTTTTTAACATTTTAAAATAAGGGTACTGTAAAAATTTTTTGGGGTGTAAAAAATTTTAAAAATTTTTGATGGGGGAAAGCTAAAAAAAAATCGTTTCCCCTTTCCCTTTTTTTTTTTTTATATTTTTTTTCTTTTTTCTTTTAAAATGGGGACCCCGGGTATGGGGGCTATAAAAATATATTGGAAAGCTATTTTAAAAAAAAAGGTTTTAAAAAGTCAAAAACTACGGAAAAAATTTTTACTGTTTCTTTTTTGAAAAGCCCCCCTTCTGCCATCAAAAAATGAAAACACTGGGGAATTTTTAAAAATTTTTAAAAAAATCTTTAAATTTTTGGGGAGCCCTATTACCGCTACATTTTAAAAAAAAACCCCGGGTCGGTTCAAAATCGGGGCAGTACGTAACGGAAAAAAATTTTTTTTTTTACAGCCTTTGTCTAAAGCAAATCGTTAAAAAAGTAAAATTTTTCGAAGCACACTAGCTGCTACGAATTGAACCCCAGCCCTGAAAAAAAAATTTAAAAAAAATTACATCGGCATTTTTTCAACTGTCCCAAAAACTGCCCCGACCAAAAAAAGCAACACTCATTTTGGGGAAATTTGACTTTTTCCTATCTGTTTGCTAGCGTAGAAGGAAAAATATTTAAAATTTTTGCCAAATCCCATTTGGTCTGGTAAAAATTTGTATACACAAAAATTTATTAAATTTTTAAAACATTAAGGTTTATGTCCCCTTTCTTTAAAATTTTTTTGTACAACTTTTAAAAACTTCAATTTTTAACAAAACTACTATATTATGATAATAGAGATAGGGCCCATTTTTGACAAAATTCCAAGGGGAAACTTAAATCAAAGCTTTAATTTTTAAAACTTTTTCCTTTTGCTTTTAAATGGGAAAAAAGGGAGGACTTTTGTAAAATTTAAAATCAAGATTTTTTTTGAAAATCCACAGCCTTTACCCTTTGTACTCTCATTTTTTGGAAATTTTGGTGACGAAATATGGGGAATTTATTGCTTTCAGTGCTGGGCTTTGTTTTCCCAAAAAAACAATTTTAAAATGAAAGTTATTGGTTAAGAAAAAGAAAACATATGACCAAAATCAAGAAACCCCCCTTTTTAGGGTGGCGCTGGGACTTTATGACTCAGCACGGGGTTTTTTTTGGGAAATTTTACGGGTTTACTTAAATTTTTTTGAAAAAAATAAACACTACACATCATAGAAAATAAAAGTGAGAAATTTTATTTTTCAAAATTTATAACAAAAATCTCTGTTTTCAAAAGTTTGGGGTTTTTCAAATAAAAAATCTTGTTTTTATTGCCCAAAGTCCTCTTTTTCTATCAAATGCAATGAAACAGTAAAAAATAATTCTTTGAAACAAGTTTCCCCTTGGAACTTTAACTAAATGGTCTATCCTTTTATTTATTAAAATTTTAAAAGTTTTGATAAAATTTTGATTTTTTAAAAAAATTTCCGTAAAAAAATTTGGCTACAGAAGGGTACATAAACCAAAGCTTTTTTAAAGTTTTTAAAATTTTAAGAAATAAAAAAGAAAAAAACTTATCTTTACACGTAATCTTTCAGTAAAAATAAAATCTTTTCCCCCATTTTTTATTTAAAATTTGTAAAAATATAATGCTTTTTGATTAAGGAATCAAAACGAAAGCAATTGGGCCCATTAAAAGTAAAAATAAAATTGGCAGTGCCCCTTTTTTTCAAAGTCGGTTTTTTGTTTTTTCAAATCTCGAAATTTTTGGCTTTAAACTTGAAATTTGGACTAACCCAAATCCAAAATTTTTTACTTTAACTTGAAATTTTAACTGATCGATCAAATCTCGAAATTTTTTTTTTTTTCCACTTAAAATTTTGATTTTCTGAAATCATGAAATTTAAAACTTTTTTACTCTTTTAAATGTCGCCCTTTTAACTCAAATTTTCATTTTTTAAAACCCTCGAAATTTTATTTAAAAGAAAAAAATTTTTGACTTTTTGAAATCAAAAAATTTTTTACTTTTTCAAATTATTTTTAAAATTTTAAAAAGTTAGTTAGAAAACTCAATTTTTAACAATTTTAGAAGGAGTAGACACTGACGCAAATTTTTTAAAGCGCCCATCCACACTTTTTTGGCAATTTTTTATTCCAAAATTGGCTGGGGTTCATAAATTTAAAAGATAAGGATTAAAATTTGATTTTGAAGATTTTTCTTTTCGGAAAAAACTTTCTTTTTTGACAAAAAAAAAAATTTTTCCCCCCATATTCCATTTTTATTTCCACGACATTTGCCATTTTATCGTAAAGATCTGGGGGGACTTTTGGGCACCCCCTGTTTTATATTTTGATAAAGTTTATAAATGTATAGGGTTCCCCCCGCTTGCTGATAAAATTTACGTGAATTAAATAATCGCAAAACGTAAAATTTTTTTGGGAGTTCAAAAGAATTCAAAATTTTCGATTTAAAAAAAGTCAAAATTTTCGAGTTTAAAAAGTCAAAATTTTTCGATTTTTAAAAAAAGTCAAAATTTTCAAGATTTTAAAAGGGTCAAAATTTCAATTTAAAAGGGATAAAATTTTTGGAAATTAGAAAAGTTAAATTTTTTAGGAATTAAAAGCCCAAAATTTTAAAAATTTGAAATGCCCAAAATTTCGATTTTTAAAAAAAAAATTTCAAAACCAAATTTTTTATTTTACTATGCCCCAAATCCGCAAACCCGTGGGAAAATCAATATGAAAAATTTGGAAATGTAAAAATCTTTGAAATTTAAAATAAAAGTAAATTTTACAAGATGAAATTTGAAATATTTTTTCGATGGTAGTATGATTTCAATCAGTAATTTAGTATTGGAGTTTTTCTTTCCGTAACTTTTTCTTAAAAGTTTGGTAATTGTGGTTTTTTAATTGTTCGCTATTTAATTTCACCATTTTTTAGACTTTTTGCTGATTGAGTCTTTTTTTTCCTTGTTTTAAACCTTTTTTGGGAGTCCAAATGAACGGACGAAAAAGGGTTTTGGGGTTTGATTTTTTAAAAACGTGCTTAAAACTTAAAAACATTTATTTATTTATAAAAAAAAAAAATGTGGTTTTGATTGAAAAATGAACAAAATCCACCAAAAAACCAAAATTAACAGACATTAACAACTAAAAGTCACCGTACGGCATTTAACAATTAGCAAAGCCCAAACCATATTTGTCAACTATAAAAGGCCTTAATCCGGGTAAAAAAAATTTCAAAACACAAGGTTTCTCCCTTTGGGCCCGGGATCATAGATTGGGCCCTTTGCCTTAAAATTTTGGGCCCTTTTTTTGAAGTTTTAAATCTAATGGGGGTCTAAATCTTTTCATCTTTTTTTGGGTTTTAAAAAATTTTTTTATGCGAGTAACACGGGGGAAATCTTTCTTTTCGCGAAACTGCGTCCCATCTTTCAAAAGTTAAGCATGGTATCTTTAAGGGGTTTTTTTCACCAGCCACATAAATTTTTTAAAGTGTCCAACGTCACATATTTATTTTAAATCTTGGTTAAATTTCAGGGGTGAAATTTGACATACTTTTTTGGTGGGTTTAAATTTTAACTCAACTTTTAAATTTTAGAAATACGGGGCGATTTAGGAGTTTTTAAAACCCAAAAAAATGAAAAACCGTTGAAGGCAATAATCATGATTTTTTGGATTATTTGAATTTCTGTTTCATTGGGTCCCATTCCCCCTCCCTCACTTTTTATTTATTTGCAACAGTTAAAAATTTTTATTGCAATCATTTGAAAAGACACCAAGTAACCGAAAAACGGGAAACCGACGTAGCAAATTTTAAAAAGGGATTTTCATTTTTTTTTTTTATTGCTTTAAAGGTTTTATGCGGAAAAAAACCTCACTGCCCAAATTTAAGAACACCCCAAATAGAGAAACATTTTTATTTTTTTTTTGTGGGGACAACAAAAATTTAAAAAATAATGCAAAACAAATCCAAATTAAATTTCCCAACTTTGCACCAAAAAGGGGTTTAATTTTATTTGTTCTATTGACGTGGGGCAGACAGTTTCATACTCGAACGGTTAAATTTTAGATTGAGCAACACTATTTAAACCTTTATTTTCACACGGAGTATTGTTACAGCCATTTGTTTTTCCACACGAAGACAAAGTAAGGGATTTGAATTTTGGGAAATTTTTTGTTTTTGACGGTTAAATTTTAAGGTTTTTGTTTTTAAATTTTTTTTTTGTTTTTTTTTCATTGCTTTCCCTTTAAAAAATGGGACACTAAATAAGGTTGGTTTAGTAAAAATGGGCAGGAGAAAATTGGGTACCAGTTCGGAGATCCATTTTCAAGTTTGGTTTTTTTTTAATTTTAAAAAATTTTTTTTGCAGTTATGCATGATAAATTTAAAACAAAAATTAAAAAACCAATTTTAATAAGACAGGAATGGGGCCCTTTAATGTCATAAAACATTTTTTTAAAATCAGTGAAATTTCCCTTGGAATAAATTAAAAAATTTAACTATTGGGAAAATTTTAAAAAACCTACCCCCATTTTTTGGGGAAAAAAATTCTAACGACATTTCCCTTATAAACAAATTTGCAATTTTTTTAAATTTAATTAATTAAAAAAATATATTTTTAAAGTGTTTTAACGAAAAAAATTAAAAAATTCCAAAAAAAAAAGAGAAATGGGAAATTTCATCACATTGAAAATAAACCGAATTTTCGTGATGTGTCAAAAAAAATAACTTTTTTTATTGCTTTTTTTCCCGATTTTGTTTTTTTTTAGATATAGGGAAGACTAAAAAAACAGAGCACTAGTTCTTTTGTTTTGTGTCGCTGTTGTCTTTGTGGATTTAAAAATGGGTTTTTATGGGGGACGACGAACGCTTCGATTTAATTTGATGATGACATCGTGGTTTTTCGCTTCGCCCCTTTGGGGGGAAAGGGGGTACAGTTTGGGGCCAGATACATCAAACCCAAAAGTCTACCCTAAATTTGTACACAGAGCTGTAAGGGGAACCCCTCTATTCGTATACACGGTGGGGAAGTTGTTTGTTTCATTTATTTTTAAATTGTAAAAAAATAATTTTTCATAAACCAAATATTTGTGTCAAAGAGAGTACATGGAATCAACATCCTTTTTTTTCACTTAAAGTTTGCAAAAAAAACAGGGCTAATATTGCGGTTTGGGTTTTGAATTTTTCCCTATCTAAGACAAAATTCTTGGGTTGCACCAAATTGGGTTATCCTTTATTACACAAAGTTGCCCAGGTCTAGTTTGAGTTTTTAAAACATATTTATAAAGTGCTTTTAAAAGCGCCCCTGTAAGATAAATAAAGTTTTGGGCCCCTTTGAAAATTTTTCGACCGCTATTTTATGAAAAAAAAAAAAAAGGGATTTAAAAAAAAAAAAAACCCTTTTAAAACCCATAATTTAAAGATAAATTTAATAAAATTTTTTCCCTTTGATATGAAATTTTTTTTTTATTTAAAAGGCTTTTTTCAATTAAGAAAACGCCAAATCTTAAAAAACAGCCGACTCTCAAAATAAAAGCCTTTTTCCCACATTTTAAAATGTCGAAATTTTCTGTTCAAAGTTGATTTTAAAGGTATGAAAACATTAAGCGCCTTTTTTAGTGATACCCGAGCCACATCCAAATAAAAAAAAGTAGCCTTTTTCATTTTTTAATACTTTAAAAACTCTGGTAAAAGGGCTTTAATGTTTTTTTAAATTTCCCTGGTTTTTTCTAAAAATCAGATTATGACAGAGCCAATTTTATCCATTCCCATATTTTTTTTTTTAAAGGGTACTGAAAACCTTCAGGTAGAAAAGATAGGCAAGACCAAAGAACATCTGAAGGAAAACTTTGTTCTTCTAAAAAGGGAAAAGTGAAAATCGGGGCAGTTTTTTCTCCTTTTTAAAAAAGGGGTTGGGGTTTTTTAATATGATTAAACGGATATTTTTGTTAGTTTTTTTTATCGTTTTATTTTTTGAAGTAGGAAACAAAACAGGGCCCATGGGACAACCCTTTCCCTTTTCCCCATAAAATTTTGAACTACAAGAAACCTTTTTTTTCAAAAATTTTTTTTCTGAGTAGTATTTGTCCCTTTATGGTTTTTCGTTGTTTGTCTTTAAAAATATTTGCTACGATCCCCAGTGCTCTCTCTTTTTGATTTCCCCGTTTGAAAGCAATTCGTAGACATTTTCCTTTCCCAAAATTCATTTTATCAGAAATTTTATGACTAAAACCCTCAAAAAACACATTGAAAAAACTTTCTATAAAAGTAAACCCAAAAATTTTCATACAATTGCCCAATACACAAATTTTTACTTTTAGGGGGTAAAAAAATTCGTTTTCAAAACAATTTTTATGTTTTTTACAACCCCTTTAAACCCTCATTTTTTACTATCAACTAAAGATTTTAACGTAAATAAATGATGTTAAAAGGTTATATAATTTTCAAAGTGCGACAAACAAAAAATCAAAAAGTAATCGACCCAACATACCCTGTACATATTTTTTTTATCCCTTTAAAAAATTTTGATATAACCAATTGCACCAAACCCTCTATTGGGACACTAGATACAACATTATGTCTTTGGGACGACAGATGCAATAGGAAAAGCCCGTACATGAAAAGCCAAAATTCCCCTTTTATTGCCCAAAATAGCAATCAGAAACGCAATCACTGCGCAAAGACATCAAAAAGTTAAAAACAAAAAATACTGAACTTTGAGGAAAATTAAAAACGGGAAATCCATATTCAAATGGAAAAATCAAAAGCTCAAAAAACATCAAACGAATAAATAACAATTTTTTCCCATTCCCCGTCTTGGGACAGGGTTTTCTTATGTCAAAAAAAGAGGTTTCAAAACCCCGGGGTTCATGATAGTTATAGCTTTAAAACCCCTCACTTGGGAAAACCAAATTTTTTTAACCAAAACAGGAAAACAAATTTCCCAATTTTTAAAATGCCGAACTGATAAGGGGACAAAGAAAGGGGGTAAAAACTACTGGGCCTCGCATTGCAAAAGTCATGTTTTTCCCGGGTTGCGACATACTGATTTTTTAGATAAACAAAAAAGAAAATTTAAAAAAAAGACGAGAGGTATGATTTCCAAAAGAGAAAAACAAATTAAAAAAAACAAAATACGTGTAAAAATGAAAACGCACACAAATTGCATTCAATATTATCAGAAATTTCGCAGTTTGGGGGCTGTTGGGAAAACTGCCACCTGTGTTGTTTTTATTTTGGGGGCCCTTTTTTTAAATTTTTCGAATGCTTTAAAAATCTCTAAAAAAAAAAAGGGGTAAATTTTTCCAAACCAAAACAAAAAAATTTTTTTTTTCTTTCCCAAAAAAATGAATTCAAAGAATGCATTTAAAGCGAACCCCCAAAAGGCTTTTATGTATTTGGGGTTTAGTTGCAACTATTTTTTTAAACTGGGTTTTTTGTTATAGAACCCTTTTAAAATTGTTTGAAAACGATATGTAGGTATGAAAGGGGAATTTCATTGGTCACAAACAAAACCTTTGCGGTTTTTTTGGATTTTTGTTTATTTTTTTTTACCCTGAATTTCCTATTTTTAATCCTATAACTAGAACACTTTTCATCAAAAAAGTTTAAAAATTTTTTTTTTCATGTTAGTTTTTTTGGGTTTAAACTGATGGGGATTTTTTTTTTATGTATCTAACTAAAAGGGACATTTTTTTTTTTTTCCCTTTCCCACCAAAATTTTTCAAATTGTCTACATAATTGATGTGTTCCCAAGCATATCCAAGGGGTTTAAAAAGGGATACGGGGAGAGTTAATAAAATAAACCGGCAAACTTTTTAAACCAAAGGGGGCCCCTTTTATGACCTTAAAAAAAATGTCCCAAAACGAAAACTACCTAACAAACAACATAAAACATATACGGCAAGGAATGTTGAAAACAAGAACCCTAAAAAATAAATAAACAAACTTATAACCCCCTTTTCATATAAAATTTTGTATGAATTTAAAATGAATAAATGGAAGACCCTAAATTTAAATTTTTTTGCTGATGTTACACTTTTTTCAACTTATGCATGTAAAGGGGGCCCCAAAATGTTTTATCTTTGTAAAAAAAAAATACAATTTTAATTTTTTTTTTAAATTTATTTGGAAACTGTGTACATGTAATTCAAAGATGCCCAAAAAATTTTACTTTTTAAAAACACTATAAAATATCCAATTCTTCCCAAATTTTACCTTTTAAAACTGTTTGATAACCCAAATCCAGTCAAGCAAATAAAAAAGGAGTCGAAAAAGACCATTTAAAAAAACAACAGTATACCAAACACAAAATTTGAAATCTAAAGGGTGGCAAAGTTAAAACCCGCTAAAAACCGGGGGGAGCCCTGGCCTTGAAGGGTAAGCAGATCCTTTTCTACTCGTTTAAATTTAATTTTTTAAATTTTCCCGACTAATGTTAAATTTAAATTTTAAAATTTTCTTGAGACCGCAGGCTATATTAAAATCAAAATAAATAAAACTTTGAACTAATTTTTTTTTTTCTCGTATCATTTCCCCAGAAAAACCAAAACCCTTTTGACAATCTTCATTTTTAGTTTAATTTTTTGATTGACATTTTTTCCCCAGTGATTTAAAAAAAAAATGTAAACCCTTTTTTTTCTTCTTTTTAAAATAAAATTTTAAACCCCTTTTTTTTTTTTTTTAAAACTAAAGGCAAAGATTAAACATTTTTAAAAACCGGGGACTTTGGCCCATATAAAGTGGTTTAAAACTTTTAATTTTTTATTGTTAAATAACTGGGATGTACGGACTAAAGGCCCTTTGCCCTTAAATAAACACTACAAATAACAAGTCGTGTGTAAAAGTTTTTTATGATTTCCAAATTTAATCATTTAAACCCTTTGTTTTTTTATTTTCCAAATTTAAAACATAAAAACCCTTTGTTTTTTTATTTTTATTTTAATCAGTAGAACCAATTTTTTCTTTATTTCTATTTAATCAAAGAAACCCTTTGTTCTTTATTTTTTCCCTTCAATCAGTAGAACCATTTTTTCTTTATTTTCCCTTTTAATCAAAGAACCTTTGGGGTTTTTTTATTTCCTTCAATCAGAAAAAAACCATTTTTTTCTTTATTTCCATTCAAACAAAGAACCCCTTTTTTTCTTTATTTTCCCTTCAAAACAGTAGAACCATTTGTTCTTTATTTCCATTCAATCAGTTTTGTTCTTTTTTTCCATTTAATCAGTTAAAAACCCTTTGTTCTTTATTTCCATTTAATCCCGTAGAACCCTTTGTTCTTTATTTTCCCTTCAATCAGTAGAACCATTTTTTTTCCCTTTTTTTTCATTTAACCCGAAAAAACCCTTTGTTTCCCTTTTTTTTTATTCAATCATAAACCATTTTTTCTTTTTTCTATTTAACAGAAGAACCATTTGTCCCTTTTTTTCCATTCAACAAAGAACCATTTGTTTTTTATTTTTCCCTTCAATCAGTAGAACAATTTGTTCTTATTTCCATTCAATCAGTAGAACCATTTGTTCTTTATTTTTCCCTTTTTAATCAGTAGGGGAAACCCTTTGTTTTTTTATTTTTATTTAATAAAAAACCCCTTTGTTTTTTATTTCCCCTTTAATCATTTAAAACCAATTTTTTTCTTTTTTTTCCCTTCAAACAGTAAACCATTTGTTTCTTTATTTTTTATTCAATCAAAAGAACCAATTTTTTTCTTTTTTTCTATTCAAACAGAAGAACCCTTTGGGTTTTTTATTTCCCCCTTTTTCAGTAGAACCATTTTTTTCTTTTATTTCCATTCAAACAGAAGAACCCTTTTTTTCTTTTTTTCCATTCAATCAATTTAAAACCTTTGTTCTTTATTTCCCCCTTCAATCAGAAGAACCAAATTTTTTTTTTTATTTCCAATTTAATCATAGAACCCCTTTGTTTCCCCTTTTTTCCCCTTCAATCAGTTTTGTTCTTTATTTTTCCTTTTAATCAGTAAAAAACCCTTTGTTCTTTATTTTTCCCTTTAATCCCAAATATAAACCTTTGTTCTTTTTTTCCATTCAAACAGTAAACCATTTGTTCTTTATTTTCATTTTAATCAGAAGAACCATTTGTTCTTAATTTTTTTTTCCCAAACAGTAGAAAACCCTTTTGTTTTTTTTTTATTTTTTATTCAAACAGAAGAAACCCTTTGTTTTTTATTTTCATTCAATCAGTAAACCCCTTTGTTTTTTTAAATTTCCCTTCAACATAGAACCATTTGTTTCTTTATTTCCATTCAATCCCCAAAAAACCAATTTTGGGTTTTTTATTTCCATTCAATTTAGAGAAACCCTTGGGTTTTTTTTTCCATTTAATCAGTAGAACCATTTGGGTTTCCCTTTTTTTTATTCAAACAGAAGAACCTTTTTTTTTTATTTCCTTCAATCGAGAACCATTTTTTCTTTTTTTCCATTAAATCATAGAAACCTTTTTTTCTTTATTTTTTATTTAATCAGAAAAACCATTTGTTTTTTTTTTTCCTTTTAAATCAGTAAACCATTTGTTCTTTATTTCCATTCCCAAACAGTAAAGCATTTGGGTTTTTCCAAAGATAACTTATTGAAATAGCAAAAAAAAAATTTTAACCTGGGAAAGAAATTTTGGGATCATGTATACTATACATTAAAATTGGTTTTTCCCCTTTAAAAAATGTTTTAAATCGTTGAAAAAAAGAGCAATTTAGTGACTAATTATTCACGACCCCGTGTGGGTAAAAAAAGCACAAAAAATGAAAGAGCCATTTGAACCCCCCAGAAAAGTTAAAAATAGCCCCTAAATCCCTATAATAGTGTTAAATAATGGGCCCCAAAAAAGAAATTTATTGTCTTTCAGAAATTAAATTTATGTTTTCTACAAACCTATTAACTAACTGTGTAACAAATATAAAAAACCCGTCCCGAACAATCATTAAGAAACATGAAGCTAATGACTTATAAAAAATAAAAAACCCCCAAAATAATTTTTACCTTTACGTCCAAGGAATACCCAAAAGTAAAGGGATGTTTTAATAGACAAAACAAAAAACTTCATCAGGGCAAATGAAAATGTTTAAAAAGAAGATTGATTTCTAAATTCTTAAAGAATAATTGCTAAAAAAACATAAAAAATTTTCTTGGAAATTCAAAAGACTAATTTAGGGCACATATATGTGGTTGCAAAAATTTCAATCGTTTCACTTAAAAGCCCGACAAATCGAAGATTATGTTTGGTTGGTTTTTAAAAAGGCAATTCTTACCTCAGTGTTTTTTTTCCTATGAATTTTTTTGAAACTGGGGTTAAAAATTTGGTTTTTTAATACCTACCAAATTTAATAAAAGCATTGATTTAAACCCTTTAAAAAGGCGTCAAATTCGACGATCTTTTTTTCTAAAGATATAAATTAAAAAAGGGAAAACGTTTTTTTTTAAAATAAATTTTTGAAAAAAAACAAACTTATTTTAAAATTTGCTAGTAAGTTTAGTTTTTTATTTTTCTACTTTTTTTTTAAATTACTATATTTTTTTTCGTTGTTTTTTTTTCAAATTGTTTATATTTTATCATTGACAAAAACAGTGAACCATTGAGAAAGGTTGGGGGAAAAGCATATCAAAATAAATGTGTAATTTTTTTGCCAAACCCGTCCTAAGTCAAAATCGATTTTCAGTAATTTAAAATTTTTTGGCCCTTTATACCTTTTTGTTTGGTGGGGAGCCAAAGCTCCGTGTTTAAAAAACCCTAAATTTGACCTTTTAATGTTTTTTCTATTTTAAATTAAATTAAATATGATGGGGATTGTCTCATTGGCACCAACCACAACTTCCTATAAAATAAATAAGTTTTATATAGGCCTATTGAAAACGCAAACCCCCTTGGTTTTTTAAAAAAATTAAATTTTTATTAAAAAATGATAATCTTTCAAAAAAAAAAATTGTTCTTGAAAATTAACAATTTTTTTAAAAATAGATTCCCATAACAAACAAAAATGTGCATTGTCAACTTTCGGGGGCAAAAGGTTTAAAAGAAACATCCCCAATGTCGAAAAACACAAATCAAAAATTTCCAAAAAAAAAATGATAAAAACCCTTTGGGGCAGCGCAATCTCGACAGCGCCCCTTGGGTTTTATCAAAACCCCGGGCGTTTAATGTGATCCAGAAGAATCTTATTCCACTTTTTCCCGCCCAAAACAAACTTTAAACTGAAATTTTTGAAATTGGTGGTTTTTTTTTCATCGTCTTTAAACCCTATAAATCCGATGCAAAATTTGCTTTTATCGGACCAAAAACCGGGGAAAAGCATTACTTTTGGCCAAGGGGGGGTGCCAAATGTCTATGTTTTTCCCCCCCACGAAAAATTTTTGGGACATAATGAATGGTTTTTGGTCTACAAATTCGATGTTTTCGCCCGACGGGGGCCCTTTAGATGTCACAAAGGAAAAAATGGGTGCTCTTTAAAAAAATTTCGCCAAAAGGTGCTTTAAACCCAAATTGCTCCAAAGGTTTTACCGTGACCACCAATTTCACTCCACGGGGACCCTGGACCCAAACCCTTAGATCAAAATCGGATATTTAAAAAACCAAAAAGAAAAGGTTTTTTTGCTTTTTTGGGGACCCCGGGGGTGTGGGCTTATCATCAAATGAAACCATTTTTGGGTTTAATTGTGGGTGATTTGGGTTATTGTAGACGCAAAAAAAACAGTATTCCGCAAAATTTTATGCTGTGAAAGGGCCCTTTGTTGGATCATGATCACTCAAAACCCCAAAGGGTTTTCGACAAATTTTTTTTTCCCCCCCCTTTTAAAATCCTTTTTCAACCCAAATATAAAAAGTTCTAATAAAATTTAAAAAAAAAAATTTTAATTTTTTTTTTGGAAAAACAAAAAAAGTTTTCGTTTTCATTGGGACTCAATTTTAAATTTTCATACAAAAATGTACACATATAAAATTAAAAGGGTAGGTTTTTAAAATTGAAAATATTTATTAATTGAGTTTAGTGGGGTAATTCGTGCTTCCATTTTCCCCAAAAAAACATTTTTACATAAATATTTAAGATAAATTCTTTGAAACGATTTTGTCCCAAAGTCGGGACTTTATGAGGAAATTTTTTTTTAACCTTTAACTTGAAAAGATTTAAAAGAAACTTAAAAAGTAAACCCCAAAACCTTTTAGTGATTAACGTTAAGTTTTTTTTGTGTTTTTTTTTTTTTGAACACGCTGCATAAAAATACTTTTAAAAGAACACAAGGAATTAACTTGGGCTCCGAAAGGGTTTGGGATTTTAAAATTTTTATTACCTGGTACGGAGCCACAATTGTCGTCTCTTTTTTTTTATGTCCCTAGTGGGTTTACAGGGGGGTTACTTGCCATTGATTTTTTTACCCCTTTCCCAAATTTATTTTTTCCCTGTTTTAATTCCCTCAAATTGCAAAATAGGGGGGAAAATTTCACTTTTAAAAAAATTTTTGGGAAATTTGGAAGCTGTCAAAAGATTTCATGACGCCCCTTTAAAAATAAAATTTTTCATAATTTTTAGTTAAGCCGATGAAGTTTTCTATAATTTTGATATAATTTGTCCCAAAAGAATACAACCATTGAAAAAGGGTTTTTTTTGAGAAAGCGCAGGGGGGATTTTTTTTTTTTCTTTATGTTCAAAAGAAATGCACTACGAAAAAATTGTGGTCTCGGGAAACCCAAATTTTATTTGACCATAAATTAGTAACTGTAAATTGATTTATCGGGGTTGTAGACAAATTTAAACCCACTTTATGTTATTTTTTACATGCTTGTTAACAACAAAAGCCCCTTGACCCAAAGGCCTCTAGTGAAACATTTTTTTTACAATTTACTCTTTATGTAATATATGCAAAAATTGACATATTGCAATGTGAAAACGAAAAGTGAAAAACATTAAGGGTTTTAAACTCCATAAAACTTGACAAAATGTTTTTAATAGGCTAAAACCAATAAACAGCATATAAGAAAAAACAAATCATTATTACGAAATAACAAAAACCCCATCAAGTAAAAGAAACAACTACATTTCTTTTTAAATTAAAATAGACACCCAAAAAATGTTAAAAAACCCCATTGACTAATGACACAACCATTTTTGAAAAATGGTGAAACCAATCAAATAAAGAAAAAAACCAATTTATTTAAAAGATAAAACTATATAATCAAGTCAAACGAAACCAAATCGTGTAATAAACGAACTATCATTTAAATAAACTATTCCCCTATTGAGTTTTAATAAAACATCAAATTTCGTAATGTCAAAACCCAAAATTTAAGTAAAGACAAAATATCATTAAAGTATTTAAAAAAGCAACTTAAATTCTATCAAAATTTCCCCCAAAAAAAAAACTGTTGGGGTTCCAAAAAAATTATTATCCTTTTCCCAATTTCCCTTCGGGAAAAAAATTTTTTTAATTTTTTAAAATTTAAAATCCAAATTTAAAATGAATTTTTTCTTATCTAATATTATCCCTTTATTTTGACATCACAAATTTTTAAAGGGGATAAAAATCTACACAAAAATTTACGACAAAACAACCCATTTTCTTTTCAATTGGGTTTAACCCCCCCTTTTTTTTTTTCAGCAAAGTTTTTTTTAGTTTCCAAAATTAAAGGTTTTTCTTTATATACCCCCAACTTGTTCTCAAACTGTATCTGCTGTGATTTTTGGGTGTCCCAAAGAATGTAATCTGTGTTTTTTCTGGGAAATGGTTTTTTTCAAGGAAATTCGTTTTCCACAATTTCTAAAACATTTAAATAAATTCCCTCATTAAAATATAGATTTAGTTTTGGGAAATTTGACGACCGGAATTCAAATTGTTAAAAAATTTTTATAGGCACATCCAAAATTTTTTTCGGTGAAAGTTGTTTTCCGACCCCAAAAAATTTTAAAATGATTTTGGGGTTTTTTAAAAAACACTGGAAATTCTAAAATGTTATCAATTAAACACTGTAATGAGAAAACTCCCAAAACTTTGATTTTTAAGGGCCCTTTGATACCTGATAAATTTTATTAACTAAATATAACTTTCAATAACGCGAGTTTCTCACTGTCTGTTTCTTTTTTATCCTAGGTTTAAAACCCTTAAACCAAAAAATTTGTATAAAATTTTTTTCTTATGTCGTACTGTTACACCACGTCCCCGGGTTTAAGGGGGGGTTTGGCGCGACTTTCAAAAAAAATTTAAACCCCCCCCACAGCAGGCGCATATGGTCAGTGGTTTTTTTTAAACAAATTTGTTTTTTTTTTTTTATTTATTCTTTTATTTTAAACCCGTCAAAGCATTTAAATTTTTTTTCGTTTGAATTGTTTTAAAAAATTTGTTATTATAACTTTTTACGGGGATGGGATTTACCCCATTGCTATTTTAATTTTGATGACCTATCGTGGGAAAATTTTTTCTCTAAGAAGAGTTTTTTATTGACAAACATAAAAATCCCGCTGTTTTTATGGGTTAAATTTGTCTTTTTTAAAAACGACCATTTCGAAATCCCCATACCCCAAAATCATGTTCCAAAACCATATTTTCCTGCTTATATCAACATATTTGAGTTCATAGAAAAAAAGGGGTTATTTTTACATTTCACTAGAGCCAGTTTTATTCAAAAAAGTCTAACTATTTCTTCGGGGGGAAAAAGTACAACATAATAAAAAACAAAATTTTATTTTCCTTTGGGGCAATTCTCCTTTTATATTGGGGTTTTTTATCAGACAAACGGATTTTCCAAATTTTTTTTGGGTATATAAATTTAATATCTATACATGAAAGGGAAAAAATGTTAACTTAAAAGACCCCTTTATTAAACTAACAACTTTTTTTTTATTTATGGTCCCACATCATTGACATATAAAACTAATTATACTCAAAGATTTAAAAATAAATAAAACCTTGTCCTATAATTTTACGCCCACAGGTGGTTTTAATTAATGATAAAAAAAAAACCGAAAGAAAAAAAAACTACTACTTAAAAGAATTTTATAAAAACAATTTGTTGTAATCGTGTCTCCCCTAGCTCTTCCCTTCTTAGCCGGGGAAAAAAAGTATGATCATTAAAAACCTTGAAGTAATAGGGCATCGATGTTTTTATATATCCTTAAGGCAAATTAAAATGTTATAAAAAAGGGTATTTGTCGGTTAGAAAATTTTTTTTTTTTTTTCGATATTCAACCCTTTTTTTAAGTAAAAAAAACCCTTTTTTTTTATTCGTTTCGGGAATTTTTTCAGTCTTGGAAAGACCAGAAAGAAAAAGAAATTTTAAATTTTTTGGGAAAAATTTTGGGCCCAATGCTGTTTAGTTTTTGAACGTGATTTTTTTTTTTTTCTTTTTTTTTTTCGAGCATCACGGATGAAATCTATTGTAGACGAAACGGGGTCGTCTCCAGGGTAAAAATGTATTTCCCGGGATCGTTGTTGAGTCATGGGAATTTTAGTTCTTGGGGTTTCAAGAATTAGATTCGAAAACTATAGTTTTTAAGAAGGAAAATGTTTTTCCCTTTTAAAAAGTAAAAAAGGGAAACCAAAATTTAAAAAATTTCATTTAGAGTGGGAAAAAAATGATTTACCAAAAAAAATAAAAGACAAAACTTTAACTACATGAACTTAATATAATAAGGGGGTTTTTGTAAATAAACAACAGTAAATATAACCCCCTGTTCGAAATTCATATATCGGGTAGAGAAAAAACAATCCGAGTTACAAACTGAGGGGAAAAAATCCTTTAAAAAAATATCAAGTTGGAAAGCAGGGGTTTTACATGTCTGTTTATCAAATTAATTAAATAATTTGACAAGCCCATAGCACATAAGAAATAGCTACGGCCATTTACTTTCGTTTCCCCGTTAGGGGTTTTTCATCATATACATGGCACAACGTACGTTGGGGGCAGATGAATTTTTGTCGCTGAAATTTTTTTTTTTATTTTTAGGTTTGTAACACTTGCAATTATCTGAAAAAAAAATGAATAAATGCATTTATCTCTTATAATTTTTAAAAAAAACAAATCTTACCCAGAAATTTCTTTCCATTGGGGAATCCACGAAAACATAACAGACATTTTTTAAGAACTTTTCGTGTGGGGTTTTCTTAATTTTTGTTTCCCTTTGTTTGTTTGTTTTTATTGTCATTTTCCTAAATATACATTATTTTAATGACATATTATTGTTTTATACTCCTGAAGCTAAAAAAATATCAGTCAATAAATATGTTTATGTTAAATATCCTTTTTCATTGACAAAAAATATTAAAATTTTATTTAATTTTTTGGCCCCCCACGGGAAATTTCCTATATTTTGGTCAAAAACGGCCCCTTTAACAGAGGTTCATGACATAAGGGAAAACCCGTGGCATATGGGAAAATATTAATGAAATTTTTGTTTAAAATATATAGGGATAACATTTCCAACTAAAAATAACTTACTTGACCCCCGTATTGGGATTTTTTTGGAAACTATGTTTTTTGTCATCTTTTAGGGGGGGGGGGGGGGGGGGGGGGGGGGGGGGGGGGGGGGGGGGGGGGGGGGGGGGGGGGGGGGGGGGGGGGGGGGGGGGGGGGGGGGGGGGGGGGGGGGGGGGGGGGGGGGGGGGGGGGGGGAGGAATACATTTTGGGAAAAAACTATTTCTTGCCCAAATTTTTAGAATATTTTGGGGAAAATTTTTATAACAATAGGGAGATGTGGGGGTGAATATAAAAGCAAAAGAGAATAATCACTCGGTTTTTAATGGTTTGGGGGTTTTAAGGAACTTATTTCCCGTATAAAGCCTTCCCCTTATGACAAAAACCCCCTACCTTCTATGACGGTTTGAAAAAAATTTAAAAGGATAATTTAAAAAAATTTGCTGTTTTAAAAACCTCTCACAAAATTTTCTGCAGGGATTTGGGAAAGCCCAAAGCTTTAAAAATAATTACAATTCTTCTATGGGTTTTTCGTCATTTTTTAATTTTAATTTTTAATTTAAAATTCATAAGACGAAGAGAAACCGTCAAAATCCCTTCAAAAAAAAAATACAACAAGCCCCAAAAAAAGCTAGAAAAAACAACAAAAAAAACTGGAAAAAAAGAGCATCCCCAACCCCACCCCAAATACAAATAAAGGGGGTTTAAAATTTAAGGGAAAACCTTTACACTTCACTCAAACAAAATTCAAAATGGCCACTACATGTTTTTTAAAAAACCCGGGTTTAATTGGGTTTCTTTGGGGAGATGTTATTTAAAGATATAAATAAAGGTTTTATTATAAAAGAATTCTAAAAATTAAATCGTATGCAAAACCCAATTTTTAAAACAAAGTAAATTTTAAAAATCAAAATAAACTTTTTAAAAGCACTGCAATTTGGGCAAAGAACCCCCCTTTTTTGCACCAAAAAAAAAAATCCCACAAAGGACACACCCGGAAAACAAAAGAGCAAAAACAAATAGAGACCTTAAAATAATATTAAAAATCTCGTAAAGGGAAAAAAAGTTAATAATTTTTAAAAAAAACTTTAAAAAAAGAGTTTTATTTTACCCTTAAAGATTTGACTCGGCGTGGGCTTTACATTAACACTTTTTATGTAATACTTGCGGGTAGTTTTTCCCAAATTTCCCTCAAATTTAAACCATCGAAAAAATCATAATTTTTTCCCTTTTTTATTTAAATTTCCAGCAAAATATCTAGGATATACAAAATGAATTTTCATAAAAAAAGTTTTTCCTGATATTTGCATTATCTATCCCTTTGGAACATCAAAACAGTTTTATCAAGGTATATTTTTGTTTTAAAAGGAAAAATTTGATTTTCCTGAAATTATTTTCCTCACACAAAACAACTTTACGTTCCAAATTGGGTGGAACTTAAAAACAGTTTTTCACAAATTTTTATTATGATTTTTCCTGAAAAAACTCAATAATATTGGTCCCCCAGCTACCGTTTAAAAAGATTTCAGCCAAAATTTTTGGTTAAAATAGTCCGACTAGACATTAACCCTTTCAAGCCATGCAAATAATAGCCCTTCACACATTACATGCATTAAAGAAAATACCAAAAATTTTTCGTGAATTAAAAACGTAAATTTTTTGTCATTATACTAATAAACAACAAAAAATAGTGAAAAAAAAATTGTCTGACCACAAAACATTTCCCGAAAAAGGCACAGACTGTATCGTGTAAATTTTTTCTTCAATATCAAAATTTAAAATTTTATAACATTTAAAAAAACAGCAAAAATGAAAAATTTAAAAAAAAAATTTTGATTTTCCCCTTTAAAAGTTTTTAAAGGGTAAAAGAAAATTCAAAAAACTTGAAATGGCTTTTTTTTTTCCAAATTTGCAAACAATGCCTTAGAATTTTACAATTTTTTTCCTTATTTCATATAAACCGAAATGTTGACTTTTTTTTTAGACTACCGAAACACAAAAAAATTCCCGGGCAAGGTTTTAAAACTACGTGAAAACTCCATCTTTTCAATAAACAGTTTTTTTTCCCCCGATATCCCATAACCAAAGATCGAGACAAACAAGAAACCCCCGTATATATGAAACCTAAAGACCCCAAGACAATCCAATTTTCCATGGCATAAGTAGACCCAAAAACTACGAGTTTTATATAAAAGGTTGTTTGGGTTTTCATCGACAGGTGAAAGCGATTGACGAGTACCCCTTTATTTCTGTGTAAATAATTTTTTACGGACACCCCTTATTGCATATTCAGGGGTAAAATAAATTAATACAATTTTTTAGGGTTTTTGAAAAAAAAAGCCCGATTTGAGAAATTTTTATTCCCCTTGGGGAAAAAATTTTTTGGTTAGGCACTAAATGGTTTTTTCTTTTTAATGTTTCAAAAGTAGTTGGTTTTTTTATACTTCCCGGGAAAAAATTTTGGGTTTCGAGTTCAAAAAATAAAATTTTGCACGAAAATTAAAATTTAAATTCCAACATGGGAAAAATTTTAGTATTTTTCTTCTTTTGAAACATTGAAATGGACGGAAAAACAACATTAAATTTCCAAAATCTGAAGTACCTCTTTTTTTTGCTAATTTTCCAATAAATAGACAAATTTTTGGGCTTTTCTTGTCTTTTCTTTTTTTTTAAAAGGTTTTTTTTTGATAATTACGATTTTGGGTTTTTAAGTGTAATTTTTTTCCCAAAAGCGGGAAAAGTTTTTTAAAAACAAAGTCAACATTGTAAAAATAAAATTTAAAAATTACAAAAAGGAAAGATGAAATTTATTAAAATTTTTTTCTATGATTTAAGGGGGGTATAACACAGTCCAGAGGGGTTTTTTGGGTGAAGGATTAAACATGGGGGCGGGAACGGGGGCTGGTTTGGGAATAAAGGGGGTTCATTAAAAGTCAAAACCATCCCGTTAAAAGGGGGAGTCATTCAATTTTTATTTTAAAGAGGGCCCAAAGCTTAAAAAGGGGCACTCAAAATTTTACGCCCCAAAATAAAAATGACAAAGCCATGGGTTTTAAAAAAAAGAAAGACAAACAGACAGTCAACAGTACGCAATACACAACATGAACAGTAAAAAACTTTTGCAAAACAACCCCACCAAAAAAAAAGGGAAAAAAATTTTTGTTTAATATTATGAAAAAAAAATCTGAAAAATTTTAGTTATTTCTGTAAAATTTTTTGGGAAAAAAAAAGACGACATCATCCCCAAAATTTGATTTAAATCATCATTTTAAAACAAGGGAGGTGAATTTTATTAAAACTAATTTTTACCTCTTAAAATTAAAAACCTAGATAGTCATGTCAAATAAAATGAGTAATAAAATGATGTATGTAATGTAATAAAGGGGGAAAAGAAGAAACCAGGGGACACAAAACCCCCAAAAAGATCAAAAAACCCACAATTAGTTCTTTACGGTGCAACCCCCCCAAAAAAAAAAACAAACTAAAAAGGGAAATAAAAAAAAATTGGGAAAAAATAGGTTTAAACGTGGGTGTAATTTGAAAAGTTTAAAAACAAAAGTTTCTTTGAAATTGTTTCTCTTGGGATTTCTACCCAAAGAGTAATTCACCGTAAAAACCAAATTCATAATTTTTTTTATTTGTTTTTTTTTTCAGCTCTTTTTTTTGGGATAGGGTAAACGGGAAAAATCCGTTTTTGCCATTTTTACGAACTTATTTACGTTATGGTATATTTGTTTTTTCAGTATATACATTTTATTTAAAAAAGTCCCAAACACACATGATGCATATCGGAACAGGGCAGTGTAACAAATCACAAATTTTTTGACCCCTTAGCTTAACAAAAAAATGTAAACAATATTTTTCCCTAAAGGGCCTTTTTAAAAATCTAATTTTATTAAAAAAAAGGTGCGGGGAACATAATATTTTGTTACAAAGGGAAATTTAGATGAAGTATACCTTTAAAAACTTTGCTCATGTTGTCCAAACCCTTTAATTTTAATTTAAATTTTGGGAATCTTGTCATTGGTTTTAGTTTGTTTTAAAAATTTTGTTGTATTCCATGTGTTGGGTTTTTAAAAGTTTTTGTTTGTTGATTTAAAAAATTATAAAAATAATTTTTCTTTTTTTGGGAAAAAAAACACATAAAAAGCAAATCGTAACAATTCAGTATAGCAAAACATAAGTACAAATTTTTTTCAATAAAGCCCCAATAAAGACCAAAATAGTATAACAGCTGGTTTTGAAAGTCATAAATCGATTGAGAAAAACAAATCCGGTTTTTTTAACTAAAAACCCAGGGTAACTCATCAACTAAAAGAGGGAAAAAAAACGAAAAAGATATGAAAATATACGATAACAAACGTCATTTAAAAAGGGATGAACGTGGGTTTTTTGGGTTGCCCAAACCCCCAGCTTTTTTTGACAATGTAAAATAAAAAAAAATTTAAGTTAGAGTTTTTAAAAAGGGAAAATCTGGGAATACTAGTCAATTAAAGAAGAACGGACACACCTTTTGGGATTTGGGTTATTCAACATTTATTGGTCCCCTGTAATGAAATACATAGACCACCTTTGGGAACCGAGTGTAATCGCTGCAGTTGGACAGACAGACCCCATGGTATACGCCTGCCTAAGCCATTTTTATGATGCAAAATTTATTGAAAGGAATAAATAATTTTTTAAAAAATAACACTTTTTTTTAAGACAACTTGATTCGGGGGTTTTCCCCCAACTTTTAAATTTAATAAAATATTTAAAATATAGTTTTTCTCGAAAGATTGGGTTTTGTTACATAATCCCTTGTCCCATATTGCCCCTGATTTGATGAAATATAAGTGTCACAAATGAACATTGTTGTATTCCTTTTTTTGTATTACATTTGGGGATTCCCCTTTCCCCGAATGTGACGTATTACAAAATTTTTAAACCTTGGGAATTTTATCAACGGGGGAAAATTTTTTTTCTGGCATTTAGATTTTTTTCAATTTTGGGCCCAAATTTTTTGAAAATTTGAAGATATAAATAGAGGAATATTTTATGTTTTATGAATTTAATGTTGTTTTTGGGGGAGGAAAAAAAAAACACTACATAATGTCTTTTTCCCTTTGTAATTTCTCCCTCAAAAACCCTTTTTAACAGGACTTTTCCAACGGGCATTTTCTGGGAAAAGAAACTATGGGGCCCTTTTCCCAAACAGCCATTTTTACCCTCAGTTTTTAATGGGGGCCAAAATTGGGTTTTAACCTTTTAATTTCGTTTAGTTTTTTTTTTAACCTTTGTCTTTTCTTCGACTTTTGGGATTCGAAAGCTCTTTTTTTTTCCCCCTTGAATGAAAACCCATTGAAAAAATTTGATTAACATTTTTGGGGGAAGGTTTGCACAACGAATTATCTGATACCAAAGCCCTTTGTTTGCAAACCTGTCCTAAGTCAAAACCCGAAAGTTTAGTTTTTGCGTTTTTTTCATGTGGTTATAAGTGTTTTTTGTTTTTCCCTTTTTAAATAAATTTAAACCATTGGGTTTTTTGCGTTTTGAAAGGGTTTTTACACTAGTAATTTTTTTGGGTCCCGTTTTTAGCTTGCGTGTGAGGGCAAGGGTTTCCCTTTTGAACCCATAATGTTTTATTTTTTACAAATTGGGGACTTAGATTTTAAAATAGAAAAATAAAATCGTATAATAAAAAAACAATGAAAGAGGTTTTTTTATATTTGATATATGCCTTTTTTGTGCTTTTCTGTTTTCATATTTTTTTTTGTTTTTTTAGAGATTATATTATAACCAAGTTTGACTGATATACCCTATTTAGCATTTTTACCTATTATGTCGTTTGGTTTTTTTCGCGCATTGTTGTCAATAAAAAAAGGAAAACTGATGCGACTGTCAAATTGTGAGAAGGGTTTTGCAAGTTTTAAAAAAAGGGTTTAATCCCCATTTTTATTACCCAAACCCCGGGGAAAAAGACATTTTTAACCATTCGGTTTTTGTGGTTTTAAACTTTTAATTTTTTCATTTGATAGGGACTTTACGTTTTGAAAATTTTTCCCCGGAGTTCAGTATTTTTTTTTTTTTTTTTTTTAAAAAAGAGTTTTTCTCCCTTTACAACAAAACCACAAAAAACCCCAAAAACTATTATTTATATTTTATAAATTCCCCAAAAAAACATCCCTTTAAATTATATTAAAAAAAGGGGGGGTTTTTTTTAGATGGGGAAAAAAAAAAATTTCCTTTTTTTGAACGTTTTCTGGGAAACCTGTTTTTTTTAAAAAAAATCCCATTTTTTTGGGGAAAAAGGAATATACATTTCCTTTTTCGGAATTTAAACGTTTTTTTTAAAGGGTTTAAAATTTTTTTTGTTTAATTCCCCAAAACCCGAAAAAAGGGGGTTTTTAAAAATTTTTTTTCGGGCTTTTGTTCAAGACCCCTTTTTAAACCTTTTTAAAAAAATTTTATATTTGGTTTTCCCAAATAAGGGGAAAACAAACCAAAAAAAATAAAAATTTTTTAATTTTGTTCAACCCAAAATTTTTTTGGGTTTTTTAATTTAATTTTTTAAAAAAATGTGATTTTTTAATTTTTTTAATTTTTGGGTTCCCATTGATATCTTTTTCTGTTCAAATGGGCTTGTTAATTTAAAATTCCCAAAAAAGAAAACAAAGGGGGGAATGGACAAAAACCCGCATAAGGGAAATTTAGCTAATTTCCTTTTTTTTTTTTACGTTTTGTTTTTTTTCCCTAAAAATTTTTTCCCCCTTTCAAATATTGTTCTCATTATCCGGTTTTTAAATTTTTTTTTGGGAATGCCAAAATGGACCAAACATATGTGGGAAAAAAGTATAAAATTTTTTTAAAATATATAAAAAAACACTGTTTTAAAAAAAGGTATTAAAAAAACACGCTTTTTCTTTTTACAATTCAAAATTTTTGGGAAAATAAAATTTTTTGGGAAAAACCCCCCCAAAAATTTTTTTTTTTTAAAATTTTGGGGGGGGGGAAAAAATTGGGTTTTAAATTTTTATAAGTTTTTATGAAAAAATTTTTTCATTTTTTTTCCCCCACAAATTTTTTGGTTTAAAATTTAAAAAATTTTATTGCCCTTTTGGGGAATTTTTAAAAGGAAAAAATTTAATTTTTTTTGGAAAAGTTTTTTAACCAAAATGTAAGTTTTTTTCATGTTTTGGGATTTTTCCCCCCAAAAGACGTTTCCCCCCTAAAATTTTCCAATTTTTTTAAAAACTTCTTTTTTAGAAATCCCTGATCGAGTAAAAAGGGGAAAAATGATTGTGAAAAAATTGTATTTTTTAAATTTTCCCCTTTTTTTTGGGAGTTAAAAGGGGGGGGTTTTTTTAAAAATTTTACCGGAAAAAAAAATTTTTGAATATAAAAAATGTTTTAAAATAAGAAAATAATTGACATTATTGTATAAGGAAAATTTTGGGGAAATATAGTTTTTTTAAATTTAACCCTAAATTTAAAATTTCAAAAAAATTAAAGTTTTTTTGGGGGAAATCAAAAAAATAAATGAATAAAAAAGGGGTTTTTAAAAAAATTTAAAAAAAAAAATCTTTACAAAAAGAAAATCCCCAAAAAAAAAATGAAAAAACGAGGAAAATTTAAAACGGAAAGTCCCCAAAACAAAGGGAAAAAAAAAAAAAAAAAAAAACCCCCCCAAAAAAAAAAAAACAACAAATGTCTATTCCCCCCCTTTGGGCAAAAGGGGGTTTTTCCCAAGGGAGGAAAAATTTTGGGGGGGTTTTCCGGGTTTTAAAGAGATCAAAAAAAAATTTAACAACTTTTCATTCATGTATAAAGTTACCCTTTCGGCCCCCTTTTTCAAGGGGCAAAACCCCAAATCGCTTTTCAAGGGTTTTTAAAAAACTCCAAAAAAACACGTGTGAAGTATTATGACTATGTAGAAGCTGCTTAATTCTTATTGTCCTTGTGATATTTATTTAATGAGGGCGTACAAGAGGGACTCTATGGTCCGCAAATATTCGTAGGACGATAAGAACGGCGGTGCTGATTTCAATATTAAAGGACAAAATTCTATGCTAAAAAAAACTGTTATTACAATAGGGCGGAAGATGTACTGAGATGCCCAAACACAAAAGTCGAAGGAAACTGATATGACAAAAAACTAAAGAAGTTGCATTTAAAACTTAAGACTGAATAACACGAGCACCACCAAAAACTGGGGTGATCTATGATGCTCTCAAACATTAAACAGATCCTGTACTACTATTGGCACCCGTCGAGTTGCTCATATGGTTTATACAAACTCGTTGGTTAATTGGAACGTATGTGTGCTCATATGTAAATCTCCGTATGAAATCTTACTAACTTTTCGATTCAATATTCTGGGGAATTATGTATATGCTTTCAGTACCAATGTATGCATATCTAGGATGCACTAATAAAACTGATGGTCAGTTATAAAAATCATTATCAAAATTATAAGATCATGCAGAAGATAAGAAAATTAGGAATATATATTCATAATGTACAATCTAAAACTCATAATGTTTATATTATATGTAAGAAGAATTGACACTTATTATAGACAAAACCCCGGGAACATCAGAAATGATCTTAGTTGTTGTCGCTTTGACACAATCCCACTTCCATTTTCAATTTTCTTACTGAACAAAATGAGACATGAAACTCATTTAACGACCACACACGTAGACAAAAAAAAACTTTAAATACAAGTCAATAAAATTCTCTTTTTGCCTTAGTAGAATAATTAGCAATTTTTGTGCCATTTTGTCTATATCTGCTCTCGAGTCGCCGACCCTTGATTGATATCGCAACATTTATTTCTTCTACAATAAAATTAAAAAAGATAATTGAAAATTACATTCTTTACTTCAGGACAAGGAACTAATTTCTAAACCAACAGTGTTCCCGCCCCCCTGTTTTGACATACCTTCTATTCCATGATTACACTTATGAAGACGATGAGAATGGTTTTAACAATATTTACGGACAACTATTCTACAACATATGGCTTCAGTCATTATTTGACAACTATTTTTGATATCTAAGCTGCCATTTACTTCGTGTGCAATGTGTTCATTCGTTGGGTCAATAAATTCCAAAGACTTCAACATCAGGGAAATGTTAATTCAATAAACTATTATATGATTGTCTTAACTTTTTTACAATTTTTTTGACAATTCATATAGTTACAAAGTTTATATTTTGTTTTGTACTGTTTATAATCATAAAAATGCATTGAAAGTAAGTTGGGCGCATACATTTTACATATATTTTGATTCAAGAATTAACTAAAATGAGTAGCATCATTCTATTACAAAGGTTTGAATTAAGATAAATGACAACATTAGAAGTCAGCGTTTGTATTTAGATGCAGCGAAATTGGGCACATAGACAAGGTAAGTTAATACGTGCTTAGTCAAAATATCACTTCCGAAATGAAACAATCGGTAAATTTTCGGAACCGATCAGAGGTCAACCAATTTTTGAAAGCGATCGTAAGTCGCAAATATCGTGAGCCTAAATCCATCAAATTGGAAATACAACTTTAAAATTTTGATGGATTCAGTCGAGGATTATGCCAGGCAATGGGCTAAGCGCGAGAAGGAAGACGTAGACACTCTTTCCGAATGGATTAAGGCAGTGAGGTCGTTGATACAAATCAGAATTAAGAAACTGAATGGGTCCATCAATGCCCATGCTACGTCAATCTTTAAAGACCCAAATGTTGCAAAACACCTATCCGACCTCCATGACAAATATGTTGTTGTCCCCGCAGATAAAGCCCCAAATAACATCGTTTTTGTGTGTAAAAGTCACTACATCAACTGCTTGATAAACGAATTAGGTATTGACAATTCACTTGGAAACTCAACATATACCCTCACGACACTTACCAAAGAGGAAATCCTGGATAATCATAGGTCTGTTCTATGTTCCTTTGGAATTTCAACCAAAGATGAAGAACTGGATCTTCCATCACTGTATTGGATACCTAAACTACATAAGTGTCCTTACAAACAACGGTATATTGCTGGGTCTTCCAAGTGCTCCACGAAACCTCTTTCTAAATTATTAACATCTATTTTATCAGCAATCAAAGACGGGCTTCAAAGTTATTGTGAAACTGCCTATTCTAGAGGTGGCGTGAATCAGATGTGGATACTTAAAAATTCAAAAGATCTTTTAGAGTACATACAATCTAACTCTCTTTCATCTTGTAACAGTATTAAAACATTTGACTTTTCTACTCTGTACACAAGTATTCCACATTCCAAACTAAAAGACAAATTGAAAGAGTTGGTATTACTTTGCTTCATAAAAAAGAATGGCCAACGTAGATACAAGTATCTTGTCTTAGGGAGGGATAAATCCTACTTTGTAAAGAATCACTCTGATTCAAACAAAAAATTCTCTGAAACTGATATTATCAAGATGCTTGATTTCTTGATTGACAACATATTTGTTACGTTCGGAGGACGTGTTTTTCAACAGACTGTCGGCATTCCAATGGGAACAAACTGTGCCCCTCTACTCGCCGACTTGTTTCTTTATTATTATGAGGCTGACTTCATGCAGGAACTTCTTAGGAAGAAAGACAAGAAGTTAGCAATATCCTTTAACTCTACTTTCCGCTATATAGATGATGTTCTTTCACTAAACAATTCAAAATTTGGTGACTATGTGGAACGCATCTATCCAATCGAACTAGAGATAAAGGATACTACAGATACAATTAAGTCGGCTTCATATCTTGACTTACATCTAGAAATTGACAATGAGGGTCGGTTGAAAACAAAACTTTACGACAAAAGAGATGATTTCAGCTTTCCAATTGTGAACTTTCCATTTCTAAGTAGCAACATTCCAGCAGCACCTGCATACGGGGTATATATCTCCCAATTGATACGATATTCCCGTGCTTGCATTTCCTATCATGATTTTCTTGATAGAGGTTTGCTGCTCACAAGGAAGCTATTAAACCAAGAGTTCCAAATAGTGAAGTTGAAATCATCCCCTTCGTAAATTTTACGGACGCCATCACGAGTTGGTTGACCGTTATGGAATAACCGTTTCACAAATGATATCGGATATGTTCCTTACGTCGTAACTACAATCCCCTTCCCTTTCATGAATATGACCTACCGAATTAGACTATTTACCGGATTTGTAATCACATAAGCAACACGACGGGTGCCACATGTGGAGCAGGATCTGCTTACCCTTCCGGAGCACCTGAGATCACCCTAGTTTTTGGTGGGGTTCGTGTTGTTTATTCTTTAGTTTTCTATGTTGTGTCGTGTGTACTATTGTTTTTCTGTTTGTCTTTTTCATTTTTAGCCATGGAGTTGTCAGTTTGTTTTAGATTTATGAGTTTGACTGTCCCTTTGGTATCTTTCGTCCCTCTTTTATGTCAATTTTTGTCCCCCTCATAACTCTGTAGGGAATTTTTGTGTAAGGAACACTTCCTTGTTCATGATATCCAAATATTGTGAAGATGCACAAGTGCGACGTGTTAGTTTGGATATATACACATAATAAGAAGGGAAGGACGTATGATATAGATGAGAATGGAGCAGTTAACCACAGGTAGACATCATCTAGTTTGTTATAGGTTCTAGCTTGAAGACCACTTGTGTTAATGTCGAGGAAAATTTCAAGATATGGAACGGACCCCTAGTTTTGTTATAATATCATTTATCTCAAATTCACTAGGAAATATGAGATGTAATCACTCACTAAAATTTGGTTAATATTGACTGACAGAACACCGTACATATTAGTGTTACCAAATCGAAAAGCTAAGACTAACCGGTTACTCGGATAATTGTTCGACC